>JAQQSV010021004.1:0-10873 GCA_028646515.1 Pseudochirops corinnae
CTGTACTGGGGCAAAATTAATAAGGGGTAACAATCTGGTTGTAGATACATCTGCCTTTCTCCAGAAAATCGGGCTCTGTCTTTGGAGATTGGGGAGAAAAGCAGACAGGAGAGGAGTGTCATGGAAATGGAATCCTCAGAGCGGTGGTAATGGGGAAGCCCTGCACCGTGGTGGTTCAGAACAGTAAAATACTGGAATTAAAGATAATAACCATGGATTTGATGGAAACAGCATTGTCTCTGAAGTTCAAACTCTGGAGTTCAAATCCTACCTCTGACACTTCCTATTTGTGAATATGATCAAGTAAGTCAGTTCAAATGGTCCCTATGAGTTCTGGATCCAGAATTCTATGATTTAGAGATGTAGGTACAGCTCTGGGTAGGGCAAAGAAAAATTAGAAAAACTAAAACAAATGTAATGCTACCTTGAGCATATTCTACCTTCAATGATCAACTCTGAAAGTACTTAGTATGGATAGATCGGGCACTTATGTTCTCTTCTTGCACAGTGAGAGATTGAAGGATACATGGGCTGATAGGAGGCAAACACTATAGCAAATGGAAATTTTGGGGAGAGTAAAGCATGACATAGGGGAGAGAACTCTAGAGTCGGTGTAACAAGATTGGAGTGCTAGTCTTGGCTCTGCTACTAGCTAGTTAGATTACCTTTACTAATAAGATACATGTGAATGAAAGGTATACCTTGGGATTTTATTAGTGCCAGAACTATAGAAGAGGGAGGAGCTTTGGGAGCATTTCAATTTTACATAGAGCTAGTGGGCAAATTTGAGAGAATGGTGAGAACATTGTACATAAAGAAGAGTACTGCTTCTTAGTAGTTAATAGAAATTACTGTTATTATGGTCTGGTTTCAGTGACAATGTTTTTCTTTATCCTGAAGATGAATGGAGAGCTCTGGGAGATAAACACATGTGAACCTATACGAGAATGATGGAGAGATTCTTAGTGGTTCAGCATTGTGTTTTGGCCTTTAAAAATCATAGCTATAATTTCCCTTCTGAGCTGGCAGCTTTTGAAGAGGTTTTCTCCACTTCAGCACTTTCACTGCCAAAGGGTTAAAGGTTCCCAGGAAGACTGAAGAAAAAAAAAGTCTCAAAGCCAACTCTCTGTTCTCAGCCCTTGACAGTCTCATATTGCCAAACTGTGACATGCTGATTAAGACAAAAAGGAGCCAGAAAAGTTGTGCAGAGCAAAATAATGACAAAGAGAGCTTGGCTCCTGTGATAACAATGGAAACCATTCTAGTGTAGTACCAGCTTTTGGAATGGAAGGGGTTTAAAAAAAAAAACAACAACAACCAAGTATGAATGCTACAGAGATCCTTACAGAATGCATAAAAAAATTTATATTGATCCTGGTTGACATGTTAGGAACAATCGACTTTTCTAGAAAGTAAATAATCATTCCAGATTTGAAAGTTTTGAGTTTCTTTCTGAGGCTTTCAATTGGAATGGGACAAGCTGATTGACAAAGACCAGTGGGAATACATGAACTTGTGAGCAGCAAATATAAAAAAAAAAAATGGTTCCTAGGGAGTCAGTGTAGCAAGGCAAAACTAAAATAAGCAAAGACAATCAACCACACATTGACAAGAGAGTCATATTCTCAAATCTGAGATCATATAAAGAACTATTGTTGTTTTCTTAAGAGTGAGAGGCAAGGTGGTATAATACATAAAGCATTGGTCTTGGAGTCAGACAGTTATGTGGTACGGTGTTAGAGTGCTGGATCTAGAAATCCTGAGTTCAAATGCAGACATAGATACTTAATAGCTTTGTGACCCTGGGCAAGTCCTTTAATCTCTGCCAGCCTAAGTTTCCTCATCTATAAAATGGAGATAATAAAAAAGCACCTAACTTTCAGGGTCCCTGTGATGATAAGATGATATAATGTTTGTAAAGTGCTTTGCAAACTTTAAAGGGCTGTATCAATGCTAGATGTTAATATCTAATTCTTCACTGAAGTAGGAATTTCCTCAAAAAATTTCTGGTAAATGGAATGAAGACCTCTTGTAAGCTACATTCTTTAGTATCTCAAACTGTTGTACATGTAAAATAGAAAGATAAATAGATCTGGTATCAGGTGTCATGCATATAAATCCTTTCTCTGCACCTTACTACCCTTGTGAACTTGGGCCAATCCTTTAATTTTATTTGTTAGGTGATTTACGTAGCTTCACATCATTTTCAACAAATATTGCTGCATAAACCACAGTTTCCTTCTGTACTGCCAACACAATATTCACAGCGCCAATGGCAACTGTAAACATGCCAGCATGGTTCTCAATTGCAAAATATAACAGACTCTCCATATAGAAGCCAGAAGCAAAATGTTTATTCAGACACCAGAAAACCAAATCACAACACCAGGAAACTGAATTCATCATAGCAACATGCAGGTTAATACACCTCTATAGCAGAGAGCCACACCATCCTTCAGTCTTCCTACAACCAACACTCACAAGCCTTGTTATCTCCCTGGGTGCTTCTTCTCTCTCCCACTGTCTAGCTGTTCTGACTTCCAGCTTCCTGTGGTCTCTGCTCCACCCTTCAGCAAACTCTTCCCACCACAGGCTTCATGTTATTACATTCAGCCTATTGAGGGGCAGGGAAGATTGTTGAAGCAGGGAAGGTCTTCAAATTCCCTTAGGCTTTTTAAGGGACAGGGAAGATCTTCAAATTCCCATTACCATTCCACCTTCATAGTGGCCCAAAGCAAAAGCTTGTGCTCTTCAAATGTTCTCTGCAAGGTAAAACTGACAATAATTCCATGAAATGTTGGTATTGCATTCATTAAAAGGTTTTCTGCTAACTCTTTTATTTGCATACCCAAGAAGAACCTCTGAGCCATTCTTACATTTAACTATAGCCTTATAACTTTTGGTGTCATTTATAAAAAGAATTTCAACATCAATATAACTCATTTCCTCAGGAGTGTGTCAATTCATTGGTCTTTGGATAAGAATTCTGCATTCAGATTATCAATATTTAAGTTTAGATGATCCAAATCCAGCACGATTCTTAGTACCATTGTCCTTTCCCTCCTTCTTTCTCTTCCCCCCGACCCTTACTACTGAAAACATGTAAAGGTGACAGAAGACAGAAGCATTTTAATTATTACTATGCTTTTTTAAAGGGTTTTTATGGACAAATAATTCATTGTTTTTTGATCAGCTGACTTGTAATGAGCCTTGCTATATTTAATCATATTGCTTGACATTTATGAAGAGTTTTAAGACTTACAAAGGGATCTTATTTGATATTTGAAAAAGTTCTGTGAGGTAGATACTATGAGTATTATCCCCATTTTATAATTAAGAATACTGAGGCTGACATTGGTTAAATGACTTTTCCATGATTATACAACTAATAAATATCAGAGGCAGGATTTAAAGCCAGTTATCTCCTGACCTCAAGTTCAGTGCTTAACCATGCTGTGTGGGAAAGTAAACAGAGCTCATTGCTCAGACCTTACAGAAGTCTTTCCAAGGTAAAACCCACTTGAAATTGCTTATCACTCATGTAACCTTTGAGAACCTTAGAAAACATCCCCACCAGAATGAAGTATTCTTTCTTTCACATCTTAGAATTAAGAAGCAAAAGGAGATTAATTCTTTCAAAAAATTATATATTAAGTGCCTACAATGTGCAAAGCATTTTGTTAGACTCTGGAATGCCAAATTGAAAAAAATGGCAATCTTTCCCATAAAAAAGAGTTTACAGACTGTCAGGGATCTTAAATATCTTTGCAGTTCTATGTAGCTAATTATAACACATGGTTGAATATGATATCCAGATAAAAATATTTTAGGAAAAGAAGGGGAAAAGCTTGTTCAGCTTATGAATCTGGGCAAGGAAGGCTCCATTAAAGAGGTTGTACTTTAACTTGACCTTGAAGGAAAACACATATTTTAATAGTCAAATATGAACACAGAATACTTCCCAAGAATGAGAGATAGGCTGCATGATTACAAACATATGAGAGAAGGGAGATTCAGGAAACCATATTCTGGGTTGGCTGAGATAGAATTTATAGAAAGGAGTACTGTGAAAGAAAGCTGGACAGAGAGGTTGGAGACAGGTTTAGTACCTTGAATGCTGTGCTAAGTAGTTTGTATTTTGTTTCATAGGTCACATCAAGTTGCTGAAGGTCTCTGAGTAGGAGAATGACTTTAGCAAGATTATTTTGGCACATAAGTTAAACATACATTAAAGAGGGGAGGAACTGACACCAGAGATACTAGTTAGAAAGCTCTTACAGGAAGTCCTGGTAAATGTAATTCATTGGTTTTTCCTTCCTTCTTTTCCATCAGCATAGTCACCACTATTACTACTACAAAACATTTCATCATCGGTCAAAAAAAAGTTAAGAATTATCTTTTTTGATCGAATGTCAAGAGATAAACAATAATAAATCAGAAACTTTTCCCTTCCAGAGAAGGGAAATCAACCTCATTTATCTTTGCTCAAGTTAATTTAAAGACTGTCCCAAGGCAATTTCTATCCCTATTCTGGAAGTATTGATTTTGTTCATATATAAGCTTCTTGTTTTTATGTAATTGAAACAATTTTATCTCTTATGATCTTCCCTATCCTTTTTTTGGTTAAGAATCCCTCTTCCCCCCCTTGCAAAAGATGCCTTCTCTAAATTTCTTCAAAGTTTAATGACCTTATATACATATAGGCATTATATCCATTTGGAGGTTAGTGTGGTATATGGTGTAAGAATCCTGTTCTGAACCTAATTTCAGCCAAAATACTTTCCAGTTACCCCAGCAATTCTTATCAGATTGGGATTTCTTCTCCTAGTTGTTGATTTTCCTAGTTTTATCCAACATTGTTCAATTGATTCTGGGTCTTGTTTATCTAATTTGTTGCAGTGATCTACTTTTCTATTTCCTAACCAGTACCATATAGATTAATGTTTTATAGTTTAGTTTGACTTCTGGTAATGCTAGAACTTTTAAATACCTAATATTTTTTTCATCATTTTCCTTGAAATTCTAGAGTTTTATTTCTCCAAATGAAATTTATTGTTTTCTTTAAATCTAAATATTTTTGTAAGCTTGATAGTTCCAGTGCACCATCAATAAATTAATTTCGTTAGTATTATCACTTTCATTATATTGGTATATAGTGACCCTTTGCCATTTTCTTCTCCTTCATTGCTTTCTTACATGATGAGGTGGCATTATTCCTTACCAAGGCTAACCCAAAGGATCCTCCATTCCATTTCCTCCAACAGATTGCCCCCTCTGTCATCCCCACTCTTTCCCTTATGTTCAATCTCTCCCTGTCTTCCCCATCCTGAAAAAAAATGAAACAGAACTCTCACCCTTGATCTTTCCATCTCTGCTAATCATTGTCATATATATCTCTTCTGCACTTTGAAGCTAAGCTCCTCAAAAAGGCCGTCTACAGCAAATGCCTCCTCTTTCTCTCCTCTCACTCTCTTCCTGCAATCTGACTTTTTCATTCCAATGAAACTGGTCTCTCCAAGGTTACTAATGAGCTCTTAGTTGCCAAATTCAATGACCTTTTCTCAGTCCTCATTCTTTTCATTCTCTTTCTGCAGGCTTTGACACTATTCTCTCTTCCTTGATGTTTTATTTTCTCTAGGTTTTTAGGACATCACTCTTTCCTGGGACTTCTCCTTTCTGTCTGAACACTGCTCTGTATCTTTTGCTGGATCTCCTCCAGATGTTCCCCTCTAACCATAGGTGTCCCTCACAGTTCTCCCTTGAACCCTCTTCTCTTCTCCATCTCTACTAATTCCCCTGGTGATCTCATTAACAAAGATTTAATTACCACCTCTATGTTAGTGAATCTCAAATATATGTATCCTAGCTCAATCTCAATGCTAACCTTCAATCTTACATCTCCATCTGCCTTTCAGACATCTCTGACTGGATGTCCAGGAGATCTCTTAAATTATACATGTCTGTAACAGAACTGATTATCTCTCCTCCTTAGCCCTCCCTTCTATTACCTCCTCTGTTGCTAGAGAGGGCAATATTTAAATCTAATTCACTCACAAGTCAAGACATCATTCTCCTGAAGTCATTGGTCTTCTTTGAAAACAAAAGACCCCCACCAACAACAACAATAGAGGGCAACATCATTCTCCCAGTCCCTTAGCCTTGCAAACTATGAGTCATTCTTGACTTCTCACTATCTCTCACCCCACCCATATACAACCTGTTGCCAAGGCCTATTCATTTCATGTCTGCAATAGCTCTCCTATTAGTCCCCTTGTCTCCTCTGACACCACCACTGCTCTAAATTAGGCCTTCATCATTACAAATCTGAACTATTGCAATAGACTGCTAATGGGTCTGTCTCCTTCCAAGTTTCTCCCTACTCAACCCACTCTCCATTCAGCCACAAAAATTATTTTCCTAAAGTGTAAGTCTGACCATGTCAATCCCTTTCTCAATAAACTCTGGTAACTCCTTATTGCCTCCATGATCAAATAGAAAATGCTCTGTTGGGTATTCAAAGTGCTTCATAACCTAGCCCTCTCCTACTTTTTCAGTCCTGTATTTTACTTCTGGACAAGTACTTTTCAATCCAATGACGCCAGCTTCCTGGCTTTTCCTTGAACAAGATGCTCCATTTCTTGGCTTTGGGCATTTTCTCTGTCTCCCAGGCCTAGATTACTCTCCATCCTCAGCTCTGCCTACTGATTTTACTGGCTTCCTTTAAGCCCCAACTAAAATTTGATCGTTTACAGGAAGCTTTTCTAAATCCCTTTTAATTCTGGTGCTTTCTTTTTGTTAACTATTTCCTATTTTTTCTGTATATACCTTGGTTTGTACATATCTGCTTACATTGTGTCTCCTCTGTTAGAGCTCCTTGGGGAGAGGGACTGTCTTTTGCCTCTTTTTTTTGTATCTCCAGTGCTTAACAAAATGTCTTTCACATAGTAGTTGCTTAATAAATGTCTGTTGATTGGTTAAGCCCAACTGTGAGCATTTAAAATCTATTCACTTATCTGTCATTGTTTATTATTATTTTTATTATTATTTTGCAAAGAAAGTTTTATAATTATATTTATTTAAGTCCTGAGCTTATTCTGGTAGATTAACTCCCAGATAATTTATGCATTTTTTGAAAGGAATTCCTCTATAATTTCTTTTCAGTTTTTGTTAGTACTGCACAGAAATGCTAATGATATGTATGGGTTTATTTTGTACTCTGCTATTTAGTTTTTGGACTAATTCTGTTATTTTTAGTTAAAGAGGTTGCACTGCCCATATTCCAAATTATGTATAACATATGTAGGGTTAAGGTAGTTAATATATTTTTAGAGACTCAGCTTCCATTTTCTAACTAATCAATAGCTTTATAGCTTCTTTGAACTCTTCATTTAAATAAATAGAAGCTTGATATTTGTTTTTGCATGAATTTTTGGTTTCTCAGCATTTGGTAGTTTTTTTAAAGACCAAAGTTAATAGGGTATACCTAGTTTTTAGTAAGCACTTAATAAATAATTTTTCCAATGGAGATGCATTGAATTTAAAAGGGAAAATGAATAGGTAGGGGTATTCTCCAATCATGCTGACTATAACACTAATTTCTATGTGAAAAAAAATCAATGCAAGGTACGGCAAATTTAGAGCCCATCCAAATCAGATGGTCACCAAGCGATTATTTTTTGATGACTTTTTTCTCCTATCACTGTGCTAAAAACACTAGGGGAGATACCAAAGAAGTCTAAGACAAAGCCTCTGACCTCAAGCAAATTTCAGTCTAGTTTTGGAACCAGTAGCGCAAATCAATATAAGCAATGATTAAATAAATATTTTGTGAATATATTATACCTTATATCCTTCAAAAGATTGGTGATTTCAATAGTGTGAGTCCTCCACCTTACCCACAGCATCTGTCATGCAGATTATAGCTCCTTCGTATAAGAGTAAATGTTTTTCCTATGGTCCAAAAATTCACCACCTATTGTCTAGTCTTCAAGGAATGATACAAAATATAAATGTGTAAAAATTAAAGAATTTCAGAAAAAAAGGAGAGACAATTGTGGATGTGTGTAGTTGGGGAAAACAATGGGATTTGAATAAAACTTTGAAGAATTTGCACAGGATTTAGATAGATATTGGGGAGGGGAGAGGACATAAGCAGGGCTAGTTGTAGATTAGTTTGACTGAAGCAGGGGGTGAATGTTAATGCATAGTAGGGAATTAGGCTTTCTAAGTAGGAGCAGGCTTGTGAAGAGCTTTGAAAGCCAGCCAAATGAGTATAGAATGCAGTAAACAATTAGAAGGTATAAGCAGTTGGGATTCTGAAATAGAATGATAGGGGAAAGGTAAAGAATATATATATAGATATATGGGTATCTATCTATCTATCTACCTATCTATCTATCTATCTATCTATCTACCTATCTATCTATCTATCTAGATAGAATAATTGAAATTGGGAGAATAGGTATGCTTTCTTAGGGAGAGAGTATAGAAAGCCAATAGCAGAGAGCAGAGCCTGGGAGAACATTTACAAGTAGAGAGTGGGAAGAAAAGGAGTCACAAAGAGACAGAGGAGGATAGAGAAATAGGCAAAGAACTAGAGATGGTATAATGTAATAGGAGCCAAAGTGGGGGATAATCTCAAGAAAGAGATTGCTGGTGTCAATGCATAGCAGAGGGGTCGAGAAAAATGAGAATGGTGAAAAAGCAATTAATTCATTCAAAAGATATTTATTTAAAGTTCATTATATACAAGACACTTTGGTAGGTCACTGTTATCCTTCAATGGAAAGATGGAGACTGAAGGCAGATTACAGAGGTAAAAAATAGAGGCAGACAGAAGCAGATAAAATCAGGCACAGCTATATGTGGTATCTACTTGGAAAGGCTTGTTTGAAAGTACCTTGTATTCTTCTGCATTCTCATACCTCTACTAGAATATTTCTTGTTCATTCACGACTACTACCTTGGCAGGTTAAATGTTCTCCTCATTTATTACTAAGGGGGTAAGGGTGGGGGAGGGGGGGGAGATCCGTATAGGAAAACCAGAAAAGGCTGATGTTTCACGTCCTCAAATGGCAGCTGCACTTGAGGTATCTGTGAAGACCCCACATCTGAACCTGATGCTTTTTTTGGTGTGTTGAATGATCAAAGCACCAAAGGGGCTGTACTTCTGAGACACTCCCCAATTATAAGGTGATTTCCCTTGGCATAGGCATTGAAGGTTACAGTGAGAGTCTGATGAATTGTGGCTATAACCTTGATGTCACAGAGCACTGTTCTCAATATTGTCCTTTTATGACCTCTAAATACCTTAGACCCCTATCATAAACCTGCATTAAATACTATTTCTCTTATAGCCTTTCAAAAAGCCAGACTAAATCTTGGACTGGATTTGTTCTGCAGTGACAAATTCTTGATCCTGATCGATACCTAGAAAATTGCTGGAGGAGAAAACATGCATGTCTGGGATTGGTTTGAGCTTAATTTACTTTTGTTTTTGATCACATTCCCTCTGTTAGCCTGTCTTAGCTGATCTAGGGTGCCTTGAATTAGATTCACATGAAAGGCACTGAAAATGTGAGGTGTGATTTTTTTTTTTTATTCTATCCCCAAGACTGCAGTGATAAAGAAATCTTGATGGAGAGTCTCAGAAAGAATCCTTTCTCATTCTGTGCTCATGTTGTAATTCTCTTTGTGCATGATGAGATGATTTGGACCACCTAAGAGGAAGAAGTATGAAGTGTTTCATACAATGCAAATTAATATTTCAAAGTGAATGTTGCTATGTCGGTGAAGCAAGATACCTGCTTATCAGGATCATCCCTGCAGGCTTATCTGCAAAGACCCAAGTAATATTTGGACAGTTCTTTCCCTGTCAAATACTCTTACCAGGGTCTGCTCCTTCTCACTTGGACAGATGAAACAGCAAGAGATTCAGGGTAATGAGCTATAGTAGATGTCCCTGATGTTGAGTCCCTGCATGCCTTTTCCATTAACAAGTTGGTGAGCCCAGAGAAACCACAGAACAGAACAACAATAGATGGACCTTAAAGAAATTAGTCTGCTTGACAGTGACAAATGAAGGTGCTACCACCTCTAGTAGAATGTTAGACCTTGAGACACAGTTAGAATTGAAGTTATACACTCAAAAATTCTGGGACTGTGGGGGAGGGCGTTGTGATAGGCTTCTTACAAGGGGAGGAGAAACTTTATAAAGCAAGGCTATAGGCCATCTGTTATGAAATTAGTTTGAGCAAATGAACTGATTGCTTCAGCACAACAGATGAAGTTTAAATAAAGTAGTGTCAGGTAGTCATAATAGAAAAGTAGCTGGATATTTCATTTTTAATATAAAAGTAGAAAAGGAAGAATGACTGGGGCTAAGGCATAAGTAAGATTCAATCAAATTGATCAAAATTATGCTTTTCTACTATATCCAAGGCATTGTGCTAGGCACAGGACCTAAGAAATATGCAAAATAAATACAAAGTGATTTCAAGGGTGATAGTGATGCTAACAACTGGTGATATCAGAAAAGGTTTCTGGGAAGAGGTAGTATTTGAGGTGATGTAGCAAAAGAGGTGTATTTGATTGGGTGTGGGGGGGGTCCATCTCCTAATTATTTTTTTAATTTGCTATGAGGGCCAGCTAGGGGTCACTTTACATTCAATCCATAACTTTGTACCATGTAATTTTAATTTTTTTAAATTTTTAAAAAAAATTTTAAAAATTGATTTATTTACTTTTAGTTTACAAGATTCAGTTCCACAGTCCCTTGAGTTTCAAATTTTCTCCTCTTGCTCCCTTCCCTCAGTCCCTCATGGTGGCATGCAATCAAGTATAGGATCTGCAAATACTTTCACATTGGACATTA
>JAQQSV010021005.1:0-10873 GCA_028646515.1 Pseudochirops corinnae
AGCCCCCCTGCTTTTTGCAGGCCGAGGGCGGGAAGCTACAATGCGGAGGCAGGTGCAAAACCTCTGCCTTTCGCTTTTCCGCTCTGGAGACCTTTCGGCCAGACACTTATCTCCCTCTTTCACAATCCCCCCTCCTTGCAGCTGGTGCTAATCCGCGCTCACCTGAGAGCTTTCTCTGCACCTCCCTTGCGGCCGCCTCCGGGGCACAGCCGGGGCTTCAGGCCAGGCTGGTTTCGGTTCGCAGTGCTGATATGGTTCCTCGTAGCCGAGCTGACTTTAGTGGGAAGTATCTTTGTGTGCGATTTGAAGTTCTAGGTTGGTCCAGAGTCCTATTCCATGGGTATTTTGGGGTGGCTATATGAGAGCTGCGATATATTGCTGCTGCTACGCCGCCATCTTGGCTCCGCCCCCCAGCATTTCTATATATTACCAACAAAACCCAGCAGCAAGAAATAGAGAAATTCCATTTAAAATAACTGTAGACAATATTAAATATTTGTCAGTCTACCTGGCAAGACAATTCCAGGGAATATATGAACATAATTATAAAACATCTATCATGCTAGTACAATTACATCAGAACAATTGGAAAAATATTAATGGCTCATGGGTTGGCTAAGCTAATATAATAAAAAATGACAATTCTACCTAAATTAATTTAGTTATTCAGTTCCCTAAAAATCAAACTACCAAAAATTATTTTATAGAGCTAGAAAACATAATTAAATTAATCTGAAAGAATAAAAGGTCAAGAATATCAAGGGAATTATTTGGAAAAAATGTGAGGGAAGGTGGTCTAGCCATATTAGACATCAAACTGTGTTATAAAGTGGTAGTCATCAAAACAGTCTGGTACTGGCTAACAAACAAATCGGAAGGACAACAGAAGAAATTATATACACAAGACAGGGTAGTAAATGACCAGAGTTAGTCTAGTGTTTGATATGACCCAAGATTTTGGGACAAGAATTAACTATTTGGCAAAAACTTCTGAGAAAACTGTAAAATAACATGACAAAAGCTAGTTATAGATAAATATTTTACATCATATATCAAGATAAGGTCAAAAGGGGTATATGCATTAGACATGAAGAGTAATACCAAAAGCAAAGTAGGAGAACAAAGAATAGCTTACCATTCAAATCTATGGAGAAGAGAAAAATTTATGATAAAGTAAGAAATAGAGAGCATTATGAGATGTAAAATGGATAATTTTGATTATGTTATATTAAAAAGGGTTTGTGCAAACAAAACCAATGCAGTCAAGATTAGAAGGAAAAGAGAAAGTGAGAGGGAAATATTTTATAGCAAGTGTCTCTGATAAAGGATTCATTTCTCAAATATAGGGAGAACTGACTCAAATATATTAGAATTCAAGTCATTCCTCACTTGATAATTGGTCAAAGGATATGAACAGGCAGTTTTCTGATGAATAAATCAGTTACGTATAGTCATGAAAAAAAAACATGAAAAATTACTATTGTCTAGAGAAATTAAAATAACCCTGAGGCACTATCTCATACTTATCAATTTGCATAATAGGATAGAAAAGACAAATAAAATACTGAAAGGGAAGTGGTAAAATCAGAACACTAATGTACTATTGGTAGAGTTGTAAAATGACCCAACCATTCTGCACAACAATTTGAAAACATGATCAAAGAGCTATAAACCTGTGCATAACTTTGGATCTAGCAATAGCACTACCAGGTTTATATCCCAAAGAGATTTTTAAAAAGATTATGGAGGAAGGACCTATTTGTACAAAAAAAAATTATAGCAGAAATTGTGTGTGTATGTGTGTGTGGTGACAAAGAACTGGAAACTGAGGGAATGCCCATCAATTGGGGAATGGCTGAACAAGTTATGGTTTATGATTGTAAAGGAATATTATCATTCTATAAGAAATGACAAGGGGCATGGATTCAGAAAAACCTGGAAAACTTACATGAACTGATACAAAGTGAAGTGAGCAGAATGAGGAGAACCTTGTACATGGTGATAGCAACATTGTACACTAAGAATGAACTAACCATTCCAGCAATTCAATAATCCAAGACAATACCAAAAGGCTTATGATGAAAAATGACTTACATTCAGAGAAAACACTGATCCAGTCTGAATGCAGATTGAAACATATTATTTTTCACTTTTTTCTATTTTAGTTCAGTTTCATTTTTTTGTTTTGTTTTGTTCTGTATCTTCTTTTACAATATGACTAATATAGAAATATGTTTTGCATGATTACACTTCTCTGACCTAATCAGGTAAGGGAGGGAGAAAATTTAGAACTATTTTTTTTAATGAATATTAAATATTTTCCTAACACATAATTGGGAAAAATGAAATACTATTTAAAAACTAAAATTAAATTTTGAAAATATTATTACTATTTCCACTGAAATCTTTTTTTCTTCTTCTTTCTTTTTTTTTTTTATCATATTAACTAAGGGTCTATCAATTTTATTGTTTTTTTCATAAAACCAACTCAGTTTTATTTATAAGTTCAATAGTTTTCTTACTTTCAATTTTATTAATCTCTCCTTTGGTTCTCATTATTTCTTCTTTGCAATTTCTAGATAGATCTATGATTTTATGGGTGTGGAAAACTTAAATTTTATTGTTATTCTCCTCCACCCTCAAGTCTTGGTGTGGGACTAGATCTTAAACTCTTAAAAGTCTTGCCCAGTTGCTAGTAAGTAGCAAGACTTCAGTCCTATTTCTTAACCTTAATTGCTCTAAACTGTTAGCAGGGCTGGTCATATTTTAGGACTACATTTCACAGATTAGGAATTTTTAAGAGATCTCTGTCATATAAAATCTACAGAAAATTATTACTATTATTTATTATATTTCTGAATAAATAGTTTTCAAATATATTGACATTGTCCTTTTAACAACTAAATCTACAACCCAAGAGAATCCATATTTTTTTGAAAAAAATACTTTTCTAGCAATATTTCTAATGCATAAATTACCAAATTTGTGTTAGGCACTATCTTTGGTCACTTTACAGATTAGTAAATTGAGATAAAGCAGTGGTCACACAACCAATAAATTTGTTGATATCATATAGCAATTGCAGTTTGTAGTAGGTTCTACTCTACCACAATTACCCTCACAGAGGAGCACACTTAGACTACGATATGATTTAGTTTTTGAACATACTTTGACCAAATCAAACATGGATTGTATAAGCACTAGTGGTAACATTTAAAATTTCTGCCAACACTTCAGAATTGACTGACATTTTAGTCAATTAGCTCATGTTTAAAGACAGCTGGTGGCCCTCCCAGCTCCCTATATCCTTTTCACTATTTCCTTTTCAAATCACCCAAAGATCTTGATAAAGTCCTTCTGTGTGAATGATATAATCCCCATCCTCTCTTATCAGCCTTAAGAGAGGTCCAATGTGGCAGATTCAAATTCCCATCCCCTTGCTTTGGAAACTGGGAATTACAAGCTATAATTTTATTACTACAGATTTCACATCATAATGAATAAAACATATGAACTATTTCCAAACTAAAAGACCCTTTCTTGGTTCCAATCCTCATATACACATAGGGTGAAGGTCCCTGGTTCCCCAATGCCAACAAGGGCATAACACATACAAATATCATTTGATCTCTAGTGAGTATTGGTTCACAAAGCAGATCTTAGCAGCAAATAGTTCAGATGGATCTAGTCTTATATACTGCCTAGCATTTTCTGCACTTGATTAGTATTTGCTGAGGACCTTATTAATGAAAGAGGGAGTTATTCAACGTCCCAGGAGTTCTCTTTTTGTCTATTTACATTAATTTGGAGAAGGAAATCACCTGGAGAGAGATAGTTCAGAACTTTTGAAACTGTTTATCACCTCCTGCTTTTAACTTGTCCTTGAAACGAATTTCTGCAGAATGCTATCCTGGAATGTACAAATTGGGGAAAATACCACATTCTTCTTATATGTGTCTCTTGTCAGCTTTCTAATCTAGCCAACATTAAAGGACAGAAGAGGATTCTTTCTTGAGAAAAAATTTACTTTTTATCTTGGTCTTTGGGATGAAAAGGCCCCAGGTAAGAGCTGGTTTGAATTTAAATCAATTTGGGAAGAGAAGAGCACCAAGAAACACAGAAAAAAGAGATAGAGAAAAAAAAGTAGGCTATATTTTGGTTGCCTCCTTTTTGCAAAACTAGGAGCATGAATTTCTCTACCCTTTAATAGAAAACACCTGGTCAATTTCTAGACTGAGAGCCACCTTGAAGAATGAATT
Source organism: Pseudochirops corinnae (assembly GCA_028646515.1). Classification (NCBI taxonomy): domain Eukaryota; kingdom Metazoa; phylum Chordata; class Mammalia; order Diprotodontia; family Pseudocheiridae; genus Pseudochirops; species Pseudochirops corinnae. The sequence goes on from JAQQSV010021005.1 coordinate 4,260, forward strand.
CTTCAAGATTTAAGAACGCTCAGCCTATGCCAACATCCTGCTTTATAGGAAGTAAAATCCTTCTAAGGTAACAAACCAGAAGACTCCTCAAGTAAATTTTGTGATGTTTACAATTTCCTAAAAAGGGGATATGACTCCCTCCTGGTAATAAGTTCAAAGGTCTCAATCTCTCTCAAAGTTGGGAGCCAACCTTTTACCAAGGTTCCAAGTTCATTAGGAAGATTCTCCTAGTTTTATATTGCTAATTATCTCCTAATTGTTGCACTAAATACACAACCATACCCTAAGACAAATGTAGAGGGAATTGTAACTTTTCTCTACTGGGGTATGTAACTCATGCTTGGAGATTTTTGAGGGTTCTCTAGAAAAAGTCCTCCCTTCAGGTCAAAAATTCCATTAAGAGTACCCAGAAGAAAAGAGAGGGCTTCTAAAAAGAGTGTTTGGAGAATGAGATTCCCTCCTGTTTTATCAGTGGGACCTTCAAACTCTCTAAAGTAAATTCAATAAAGGTAAACAGAAGTACATATTCCAAGCAAAATCAGTTTCATTAACAGTGTTTCATGTAGCTGTTAACAAAACCGGTCAGACTGGCTACCTCAGTAATGCCAGCAACCCCCATGAGAAGCAGGGGAATCCTCTTTGCTAAAACACAGGAAAGGAGAAGGCTGAGGTAGTTGGAGAAAATTACGATTGGTAATATTATACTTAGAAAAGTGAGTTGGTATTCAGGTATGGATCATCATACCCCTCTCTGAAAATTAAGGAATACCAATCATTTTATGGGATTTATCTGCCTTTTGTAATCTCTGTTAGGGATCAGTACTACCCCTGTAACTGTCCCCTTGGAGCAGATCACATATTCCCTAATGGCACAAGGACAGGCAAGGACAGAAGATATATGTTTTGTGGAATGGCACCAGGTTGAGATAGTTGGGGCTTACAGCAACAAACAGAGATCCTGAAGGTTAGCAGCAGGAATGCTAACTTTTCTTTTCAGTAACACCTTTAAACTAACTTGGAGGAAAAACTGAATTCTTTAGCCTAACTCAAGAATGGAAAAATGTGGTACATTCCTGAGCTTAACTCAAGAATGGAAAAATGTAGCTTGACAAAATGGGGCAGTACACAGAATAGGATTATTTATAGAGTAGAAAAAATTCTTAAATCATATAGAATAATTTTAATTTCTTCACTATAATATTCTCCTTCCTTGAACCCTCATTGCCTAATCACTTCTTCTCAATCATCTTCCCTATGTCATCCTCCTCCTCCCATCCTATGTAAGGGTAATCCCCTAAGGTTCTATTCTGAGTCTACTTCCTATCCTTCTTATATTCTTTGTTTTGTTGATTTCATTTGCTTCCATGGATTTAGCCATTATATCTATGCTGGTGACTATGATCCATTTATCCAACCCTAATCTTTCCCCTGAATTCAGCTATCCAGCTGCCCATTGGATATCTACATGCAGATGTCCTGTTGTCATCTTAAATAATACATCTAAAATAAAACTCAAGCTTCCCATGTACCTCCACTTACATCAGATATTCCTATTCTGTTGAGGGTATCAATTGTCCCAGTGACCGAAATTATAAACTAGATTCATGACCTTGGAAACATCCTTGATTCTTCGCTTTCCTTCACCCTCTATATCCAATTAGTTGTGAAATCCTCCTCATCTTTCCTAATCACCTTTTCTCCATTCACATGCCTACAACCCTAACTCGGGCCTCCATTCTTTCTAGATGAGACTTTTACAATTCTTTCCTTATGGATTTCTTTATTTTCAGGGAACCCTCTCATGATCATCCTTTATCCATGTAGGTGTCACAATAATGTTCCTAAAGTAAAAATTTAAAAACCACTCTCTAGATTAAAAACTTTGAGTGGATTCCTATTGCCTCCATGACAAAATACATCTATCTAAGACCTCCACAGTCCATCTCTAACCTAACTGTCTGGTTTTTGTCAGTGTACCCTTTTGCTACAGTAAAATTGGACTGCTAGTTATTCTGTCATCTCCATGCATTCATGCAAGCTGTCCCTGTGCACAGGTATTTGTATAGTCTCTTAAATTTAAACTACTCAATTTCTGAACATTGCAGTCCTGGAAAGACAGCGTTGTTTTCATTTCAGCCTCAGAGAAATGGAGACGTTGGCAACTGTGTATGAACATATTTGGAGATCAAATAGCAACAACAGTGAAATGCAGCTTGGAGAGAGAAGCCTCTGTAGATATTTTGGCATGTGAGTACAGACACTGGAGTCTGGGGGTCATAGGCTTGGATCCAGGGCTCACAGCTTCCTGTTATTTTAAAAGAGAATAACAAAATACTATTACCAGTATGACAATGAGTAGAGTTAATAACAGACTGAAACTTGCTATACTACTGTCACTCCTTGAGATCTGCAAAAAGTCAACAATCGTTTAATTACTTGAGCAACCATTTTCAACACAATTATGCCATTTCTCTAGTCAAGCTGCATTACTATATTTTTCTCAAATAAACATATGACTAGTCACAAATGTTCTTTGATATTTGCGTGTCTTTATTTGCAAAGAGAAGAACTGCAACAGAAGGAACCAGGAAAGGAGTTTATGTCATGCCAGATTATATCTAAATAATCAGGATTCATGCATAGCCCAGAGGCTATGAGCTATAATTATGAGATAATTTTATGATTTGGATTTTATAAATTACTTTTATAATCTCTGAAACAGCAGAGGAGATTTACCACTTGACTTGGCACCATTTGACCCTGGGCTATATACCAATCATGAGTACACAGATTTAGAAGATATAATAGGCTTGGTAAAAGTTTCTCATTGACAAGTAGCCCTAGGCTGTTTGCCTCAGACAGAGTTCACTCTTTCTAGGTTTCTTTTCTTTTGATTTTTGTTCTTGATGAGGCCTAGAATAGAGGTGCTAACTATGGGAGAATCCAGAGCAGTCTGGCTAATGGAGGAATGGGGTTAAGGCTAAGCAGTAAATATGCCCAAATTCTTAAGGGAGGAAGGAGAAGTTTTTCACACAAAAATGCAAACCTCTCCAAAAGGAATAATGTAGTGATTATACTTTTTCTCTCCTCCCCCTCATAAAATCACATAGTACCATGTGACTGTTCATAAAACCTCCTCTGATTTTTGGTATTTTGTCCTTCCTCTTAGTACCTTCCATTAACTTTCTGGGTATATATTTGTGTGGGATAAAGACCCCAAAGATCCTTACCCAAATAAACTCAGAGGTTTCTCCAGGTAGAAACAGAAGCTCTTGATTCTAAAGATAAGTCTTGTGAGAGTTGGGCAACACCCATTTCAGACAGGCCTGGTATAGGGAGGCACCCAACAAGAGTCAAGCAAGCAGTTATATATCCTTACACAAACAATTCTAAGAAAACCCTCCAAAATCCCCAGATCCTCTCCTACCAACCCTCCCTTAAAGCTGAACCATCAGCCCATTGGTGGGGTTGTATGGCCTCACAGTCTACAGGAGAACCCGGAAAATCCCTCTTACCCAATACAAAGACAAATGGCTATGATTATCCATATTTAGCAGAAGGGGGCCGTCACAAAAAGCCCCTTACAGGAAAAAGGGAGGGGGAGAAGGGGCACACCATCTGATTTCCCCAAAATCAGCTGATTTACAAGAACATGAAACTTAGGCCTAAAGAGGTCTAGGACCTAAGTCAAGTTTTGTGCGTTCACAAGTTCATTTTATGAGAATGCTTTCAACCATTTCACTCAAATTTGATACCCTGCCTCTTATGCTCCTATAAACTCCATGAAGGCACAAAATGTTTTGTTGTTTTCTTTGTATTCCCAATCCTTTGTCAAGGACCTCACATAGAATTAAATTATTATTGCTATAGTTCAGTCATTTCAGTTATGTCTGACTCTCCATAACCTCATCTGGGGTTTTCTTGGCAAAGCTACTGGAATGGTTTGCCATTTTCTTTTCTAGCTCATTTTATAGATGGGGCAAACACGGTTGAGTGACTTGCCTAGTGAATGCGAAAAGAGAAATTTCTCAGCCCCTAAGTTTTGTGGGAGTAAACCAAGGTTCAGTTTCACCATTCTCCCCCTACCCCTCTTTACTGCTGCCACATCAGCATTAGGCCTCTTCAGGAGTCTTTAAACTGCCCCGCCCTCGTTTGCCACACCCTTATCACCATTAGGCCCTTTAGGGTTTTTCACTCTCCAACCTTGCTGATGCCTTTTGTTCCTCCCTCGATTTAGTGTTGTGCATATAAGGAGCTGAACATTTGAATTGTTCAGATTGTTCAGGTCCCTTTCCCCTTTCTCTTGCTGTCAATCAGCATTAAGCTCTTAGGCCTCCCCTTCTTCACTTTGGAGTTTGCCAAATAAGAATAGGTACATTTGAATTGGCTATCCCCTATTTCCTTGTCTTTGTAAACCCCCCTCCCAGCCAATGGGAGAAGCACAGGTTCAGGCCTCAGAGAAAAGCTGCGCAATCTTTAGTATTCTAACAAGGCCTTTTACATCAAAGTGACAGAGAAAAAAAATTATTTTACAAATTGAAACCTAATACATTCCTCTTGGACCTTAAAAATTAAAGGGAAAATAGATCCATGATCCCGTTCTTCATTCAATGCCATAAAAGCTAAACGAACTTTGATTCATAGCCTCACACACACCCCAAGAAAACAATCCTAATCAAACAAACTTTATAGATGAATTAAGTGAAGTACAGATTCAACTACAGTTGGAGATTTCACAAATAGGCTGAGTTAGGAAGAGAATTTCCATATCACCAAGGAGTCAGTGACAGTTGAGATTTGTCCTCTTATTCCTCATCTAAGGAATATTTAAGACTCCAAGTAAAAGGAACTGGCAAACCTCTGCAGTAACTTTGCTAAGAAAACCCCAGGGACAAAATTCCACAGAATTATATAGAAGTGGACATGACTGAAGGACTGAACAACAGCAACAAATTTTCACATTCCATAGAAAAGATTTTGGTCAGGCAATACTAGCCAACAGTTACAAGAGGAATAAAAGGAAGAAAAAAACTCCCATAATGCAATTTTAGCACTGTATTTGTTCAAAATCTTCTTTTAATTTTATAGAATCCATATTGTCCCTTTTATCTTGTATGACTCTTTCTGCCTCTTATTAAGTTATGAGCTCTTCCCCTGTGCATAGATCTAAAACATGATTCTTTCTTTCTACTCTAATTTGTTACCTATTGTATCTGGGTCATGTACCCATTTAGAGTTCACCTTAACATATTGATATGGTGTAGGCTAAGGGTTCAGGGGGGCTTGAAATCCCAAAATACCAACACACCAGGTCCTGCCAAATGAATTCGACTCAAGTCTTCTCTCAGCCAAAGAAAAGCAAAGTTTATTAAAAGTTCACCTGTATTGGACACAGCAAGTCTGTGCTAGAAAATTCTCTCACACACATGGAGACAAGATGGGGTCTTATATCCAGAAAAGTTGTGGGAGAAATCTAGGGGTGGTCTAGAAGAGGTGTTTGGGGAGGGTCTTCAGGAAGACTTAATGATGTAAATGAGTGATTAAGGGAAGTTGCTGGAGGCTACCAGGAGCCCACAGACAATGGTGGGCTAGGCCAGTTCAAGAGTGGATTGTTATTTTGATAGGCTCAAGGGTGGGAAGTAAATGGACAACTGGAAGGCCAAGCTAGTAACAGGGGTCTGAGCAGAGCCTCTATGAAAAGCTTATGGCCTCATGCAAATACCTCACCAAGTGCGAAGATTTGATCTGGAGCTTCCCAGAATCTGTACCTCATCAAAATGGTTAAATATATTGGTCCAAACTAACTTCTGACAGAGAGCTATGTAGTTTTCCCAGAAGTTTTTGCCAAACAAGAAGTGTTTTATCTAGTAATTGGGGTCTTGGAGTTGATTAAACACGATGATACTGTGTTTTCTTCTACAGGTTTGTACCTTATCTATTCCATAGATTAATCTCACAAGTTTTTTTTTAGCTAGTAGCAAATTGTTTTAATGAGTACTGCTTTGTAATACAGTTTGAGATCTGGTGCTGATAGACCCCTTTCCTCCTTTTTTCCTTTAAAATATTTACAAACTATGTTATTTGGTGTATAGATATTAATGATTGACATTGATTCATTTTATATTGTGTCTTTAAGTAGAATACAATATCCATAATTATTTTTCTTTATCATATCTACATTAACTGTAGGCTTATTTGAACTCATGTTTTTTGGTTTTTTTTTTTACTGCAGCTGAAATTTCCTCTAAAATTTACTCTAGATCCTCATTTTAATTCCATTATGTATCTTTGTGTTTCAAGTGCGTTTCATGTAAACAATATATTTTTGTGTTCTATTTTCTTTTTTAATTAATTTATTTGTTTTCTTGTTTACATCATTCATTTCCAAGAGATTTTGAGTTACAAAATTTCTCCCCATCTTTTCCCTACCCAACACTTCAAAACAGCTGTCCCACTATATATCTATCCCCTTCCCCAATCTGCTCTCTCCTATGTCCTTCCCCTCAACTCTCTGACTTTCCCAAAGGGCAGGATGGATCTCCCTGCCACACCACAGTGCCTGTGTATCTTAATTCCCAGTTGGATGTAGTTAATAATAATAATAATAATAATAA
>JAQQSV010021006.1:0-10873 GCA_028646515.1 Pseudochirops corinnae
ATATATATATATATATATATATATATATATATATATATATATATATATATGCATCTCAACATTTTTCAAAGTATTATCCATTCAGTATCTCATTCAAGACTTGTGACAACTCAGGGAGGTAGGCATCAATATACTCATTTTACTGGTGAGGAAAATCAACCTATTATGTATTAAGTGGCTTGTTCCTGATCATATAGCTAGTAATTACCTGAGGCAGGATCCAAATTCAGATCTTCCTGGTTCTAAGTCCAATGGTCCATCCACACTATTTTGCTGCCTTTCCTCAACATGATACTTTTGTTTGTTTTCCCTGAAGTAGAATTAATATTTAAATTATGTTTAATTTGGTAATACATAGTTAACTAATTTTAGTGAGTTTAAAATGATTAAATCAGGTTTTTAGTTAAAAACTTCTTTAGTGGTTCTGTTCCTTTTTTACTAGACTATTGCAGTTCTAGAAGAATTGATTAAATACATCATGCCTGTAAGAAAACTAGTGACATCTTTAGTTGCAATCCTGTTTTATGAGCTGAAACAGGGGCAATTAGGTGGTACAATGAATAGAGCACCAATACCAAAGTCAGGAGGACCTGAGTTCACATTTGGCCTCAGACACTTGGCACTTAATAGCTGTGTGACCTTGGGCAAGTCACTTAGCTCCAATTGCTTTGCCTTCCCTCCTAAAAAAACCCCCACTAAAACATCATTTGTGAGACATAAATGACCATAAATAAATGGCCCAAATGTAAATTTCCCTTTTATTATCCTTCCCTGTCACATACTCTCCTCTGCTCTCTATCTTATGGTAGTAATCCGTAGATTCATTTGACAGTTTTTAGATAAGTACATGGATAAGCTTCACACAATAAGAGAAATATGGAATTGCTTACTTGAATTTTTTGAGCATTTGCCAAATGTCTATAAGTCAGCAATGCCAAATAATATTATATAAACAAAGTATGGGCTTAGGAACAAATCTCTAACCATTGGCTTTACTCTTTTCAGAACATATTTCCCTCATTTTCTTTCTTTCTCCCACTGTAGTGTTTTCTGAATGATAGTCTTAGCTTGTTTCAGCAATTCACATCCCCCAATGGGATCCATTACAGATAAAATTCCTTCATTCTATAGAATACACAATCTAAAAAAGGAAAACTCTAATGATAATTAGCATTTGAAGCCTCAAGGTTTTCCATTACTTCCTTCTCATCTTTTTTCTTAATGTCTCTAGTGTTATATCTTGATATGTTAGAACATGTTTATTCTTTTATTAAAAGGATTCATGCCTTTGGGGATTTTAAAAATACTATATCTTTGATCCTCCTGCCTAGAAATCTTGCCATGAATCACCTTGAGTATGCATTGGGCTTTGATGATAAAACTTCCATAAAAATGTTTATCATCATTGGAATTTGGATGTCTTCCCATTGCAAGATATCTGCTACTAGGTTTGATGTAAATGTTTATGTCATCCTTTTGTTTGTTTGTTTGTTTTTTCTCTTTCTTTTCCCTCTGTATAGGGACAGTCAGATAATTCTTTGTGTGTTATCATAGTCTTCCAGTTTAAATATGAAATTTCTTTCAACTCAACTTCCTTTTTTAATTAATTAATTTATTTTTAGTTTTCAACATTTATTTACACAATATTTTGAGTTCTGAATTTTCTCCTATCTTTCCTGTCCTCCTCACCCCAAGATGGCATGTATTCTGATTATTCCTTCCCCCAGTCTTCCCTCCCTTTTATCATATCTCCTCTCTTGTTCCCTTACCCCTTACTTCATCATAGGACAAGATAGATTTCTATACCCCATTGCCTGTATATCTTATTTCCCAGTTGCATGTAAAAACAACTTTTAACATTTATATATTTATAATAGAGTTGAAGGGGGTAAGGTGAGAGGGAATGAGTTAACCTTACTTTCATTGGATTTGACTTGAGGAGGGAATAACAAAAAACACTCAGTTGTGTATGGAAATCTATTTTACCTTACAGGAAAGTAAGGTTGCAAGGAGATAAGAGGGGCAAGATGATAAAAGGGAGGAGGTGGCAAACACTTTTGAAAAGGGGCAGGGACAAAGGTGAAAATAGAATAAATGGGGGGGAAGGATACAATGGAGGGAAATACAGTTAGTCTTTTCACAACATGACTATTATAGAAGTGTTTTGCATAAGCACACACAAATAACTGAATTGCTTGCTTTCTCAATGAACTTGGGTGGGGAGGGAAGAAGAGGAAGAATTTGGAACGCCAAGTATTAAAAATAAATATCAAATTAATGTGCATACAATTGGATAAAATAATTCCTAATTATTGTTTTAATTTCCTCTTTATTGAAGGTAGATTTACCCTTTTCATTTTTGATATTCGTAATTTGGTTTTCTTCTTTTTTTTTTTTTAATCGTGTTGACTAAAGGTCTATCAATTTTATGGGTTTTTTTCCATAAAACCAGATCTTAATTTTACTTATTAATTCAATAGTTTACTTAATTTCAATTTTATTAATCCCACCTTTGTTTTTCATTATTTCTAATTTAGTATTTAATTGCAGATTTTCAATTTATTCTTTTTCTAGCTTTTTCAATTGCACGTCCAATTCATTGACCTCCATTTTCTCTAATTTTTTCATGTATGCATCCAGGGAAATGAAACTTCCCCTAATAACTGCCTTTGCTGCATCCCACAAGTTTTGGTATGTTGTCTCGTTATTGTCATTCTCTTGAATTAAGGTACTGATTGTTTCTATAATTTCTTGTTTCACCCACTCATTCTTTAGGATTAAATTATTTCATTTCCAATTAGTTTTTAGTCTATCTTTCCATGGCCCTTTATTGAATATGATTTTTATTGCATCATGATCTGAGAATGACGCATTTAATATCTCTACCTTTCTGCACTGAATTGTGAGGTTTTTATGCCCTAATACATTGTTGATTTTTGTATATGTGCCATGTACCACTGCAAAGAAGGCATATTCCTTTTTATCCCCATTTAGTTTTCTCCAGAGATCTATCATATTTAGCCTTTCTAAAATTCTGTTTGCCGCCTTAACTTCTTTCTTGTTTAGTTTAAGGTTAGATTTATCAAGTTCAGAGAGGGGGAGATTGAGGTCCCCCACTAGCATAGTTTTGCTGTCTATTTCTTCCTCTAATTCCCTTGACTTTTCCTCTAGGAATTTGGATGCCATAGCACTTGGTGTATATATGTTAAGTAATGATATTGCTTCATTCTCGATGGTGCCTTTTATCAGGATATAGTTTCCTTCCTTATCTCTTTTAATTAGATCTATTTTTGCTTTTGCTTTATCTGAGATAAGGATTGCTACCCCTGCTTCTTTTACTTTAGCTGAAGCATAATATATTATACTCCAGCCTTTTGTCTTTACCCTGTGCATATCTCCTTGTTTCAAATGTGTTTCTTGTAGACAGCATATTGTAGGATTATGGTTTTTAATCCATTCTGATATCTGCCTCCATTTTATGGGAGAGTTCATTGCATTCACATTCACAGTTATGCATACTATCTGTGTCTATCCTTCCTTCCTATTCCCTCTCCTGTTTAAATGTTTGTTTCTTTCTTCTCCCTTCCCCTCCTTAAGAGTCTTTTTGACCACTGCCTCCCTCAGTATTCCCTTGCTGTGATCTCCCCTCTCTACCTACCCTTTCCCTTTACTACTATTTCCCTCCCTTCTAACTACCCCTCCTTTTTTATATCCCCCCTTACACCTCCTACTGCCTGTAGGGCACAATGGATTTTTATACTTATTAGAATTATGTTATTCCCTTTTTGACCCCAAACCAATGAGAGTAAATTTCATACAATGCTCCTCTCCCTTCCTCCTTTCCCTCTATTATATTGTGTCTTATTGTATTGAATCTTAGACTTAACGGATTATGTTGATCCTTCTTTGAATCAGAACCAATGAGAATAAAGTTCATGTGATGCTAATCTCTTTCTCTCCTTCCCCTCTACTGTAGTATGTTTTTATGCCTCTTCATGTGGCATAATTTATCCTTTTCTGCCTCATCCTTTCCTTTTCTCCCATTACATTACTTTTGAGCCCCTTAATAAATTTTTTTTAATCATAGGATTAGTTCATTTATACTCACACACTCTATCTATGTATATCCCTTTTAAATGTTGCAATAATCCTATAAATTTCAATATTGACAGGTATCAGCTTCTCATATAGGGATGTAAACAGTTTGCTCTTATTCAGTCCCAAGTTATGTGCATTTGTGCATGTGTGTGCATGCATGTGTTTTTGAGTGTGAGTGTGTGTGTGTTTTCCTTGTTTACCTTTTTATATCTTTTTTGAGTCTTGTAATTGGAGATCATATTTCCCATTGAGCTCTGGCTTTTTCATCAGGAAAGTCTGGGAGTTCCTTATTTCATTAAATTGCCGTCTCCTTGCCTGAAAGATTATGCTCAGTTTTGCCCGGTAGTTGATCCTTGGTTGCAGTCCTAGCTGTTTTGCCTTATGAAATATCAAATTCAAATTCCCCCAGTCTTTTAACGTAGAAGCTGCTTGGTTCGGTGTAATCTTGATTGTAGTTTGACAATATTTGAATTGTTTCATTTTGGCTGCTTGTAGCATTTTCTCCTTCTCCTTGTAATTTTAGAATTTGGCTACTACATTTTTTGCAGTTTTTAATTTGGGATTTTCAGGAGGAGTCTGGTAAATTCTCTCAAATAACTATTTTACCCTCTGATTTTAGGACTTCAGGGCAGTTTTCTTTGACAGTCTCTTAGAGGATCTTGTCCAGGCTGCTTTTGTCATCATGGCTTTCCTGTAGATCAATAATTCTTAGTTTATCTTTCCTGCATCTGTTCTCCAGGTCAGTTATTTTTCGAATGAGATTTTACACTTTCTTCTATTTTTTCAATCTTCTTGTTTTGTTTGACCGATTGTTGATACATCATAGAGTCCTTAGCTTCAATTTGATTGATTCTAATTTTTAGTGAATTTTTTCCTTGCTTAGTTTTGAAGCTTCTTTTTTAGGGGGGTATTTTTCCCAGCTAGATTTTGAACCTCCTGTCCCACTTCACAAATTTTAATTTTTAGGGATTTGTTTTCTTCAGTGAGATTTTTTTCCAATTTGCTCAATGTAGGTTTAAATTTATCTTTTACCTCTCTAATTTAGCTTTTAAAATCTTTCTTGAGCTCCTGTGACACCTAATATGTCAGTTGGAGGGGTTATAGGGTATCTTTTTTTTAATATTGTTCTTTCTTCTCTTACTTTGTCAATACCTTTTTCTCCCTATATTCCTTTTCTTTAGAAATTTTATTAACCAGCTGCTGGAACCAAGATAGCAGAGTAAAAGCAGAGACTTGCTTGAGCTCCCCCCAAATCCCTCTAAATAACTGTAAAAATGACTCTAAACAAATTCTAGAGCTATAGAACTCACAAACTGACAGAGTGAAACAAATCTCCAGTCCAAGACAACCTGGAAGATCCCCAGGAAGGGTCATTCACACTGGAATATGAATGGAGGACAGTTCAGTATGGGCCATGCCAGCACAGATAGGGCTAAAGCAGGCTTCAGGGGATGGAATCACTGAAAACTGTGGCAGTTTCTAGACTTATCAATCCACATATACAAAAGACAATGTAGAAGGTCAGTGGGAAAACTCTTTTGAACCTGGGTAAGAGAAGAACATAGTCTGACACCAGTCCCATAGAGGCAGAGGAGGCAGCAGCAGCTGCTGCTGTTACTGCTTCTGGAGCTCTAGGTCCACAGATGGTGGGAGGGGATTGAGTGACTGATCAGAGTGGGATTGCAATGATAATTTTGCTGGTGCTGAGGCAGGATTCTTTTCCTTTGCCCTGCTTGGATCTGGGTCACTGTTTTGGTGGTAATCCTGGAATGAGGAGGAGCACTGGTGTGGCAGAGTTTATGGCTGGTGTAGAGAAGGAATCCTCCTCGCAGTTTGGAAGTAAAGAAAAAAGTGCTTATGGTCACTCACAGACCAGAGTACAGGCCAGGAAAGGAGTAATACCTCTCCTTTGATCATACCTCCTACAGTTCCCTAGAAGTGTCTCTGAAAACAACTGCACAAAATGCAAAAAGCTTGAGATAGTACATCCACCCCATCCCCACCACCAATGGAAGCAGAGTTCTACCTTGACAAAGAGTTAGAAAGTGAAGTATTTGACTGGGAAAATGAGCAGACAGCATAAAAAATCTCAGACTATAGAATCTTACATTGGTGATAAAGAAGATCAAATCATACAACCAGAAAACAAAGTCAAAACTCCTATATCAAAAGCCTCCAAGAAAAATACAAATGGGTTGCAGGTCATGAAAGAATTCAAAAAGGATTTTGAAAATCAAGTAAGAAAAGTAGAGAAAAATTTGTGAAGACACATGAGAGGGATGCAAGAAAATCATGAAAAATGAGTAAACCGCTTGCTGTAGGAGACCCAAATATTACTGAAGAAAATAACACCTTAAAAAATAGACGCACCCAAATGGAAAAAGAGATCCAAAAAGCCAATTAGGAGAAGAATGCCTCAAAAAATAGAATTGCTCAAATGGAAAAGGAGATCCAAAAGCTCCCTGAAGAAAATAATTCCTTCAAAATTAGAATGGAACAAATGGAAGCTAATGAGATTAGGAGAAATCAAAAATTATATAACAGAAACATAGGAATGAAAAAATAGAAGACAATGTGAAATATCTCATTGGAAAAACAACTGACCTGGAAAACATATCCAGGAGAGATAATTTTAAAATTATTGGACTACCTGAAAGGCATGATCAAATTAAGAGCCTAGACATTGTCTTTCAAGAAATTAACAAGGAAATTTGCTCTGATATTCTTGAAGCAGTGTGGAAAAAAGAAATTGAAAGAACCCATTGGTTGTCTATTGAAAGACATCCGAAAAGGAAAGCTCTAGAAATATTATAGCCAAATGCCAGAGTTCCCAGGTCAAGGAGAAAATATTATAAGCAGCCATGAATAAATAATTTGAGTATTATGGAAATACAATCAGGATAACACAAGATCTAGCAACTCCCACCATAGGTAAGGTATCAAAGGTCTTGGAATAAGATATTCCAGAGATCAAAGGAGCTAGGATTAAAACCAAGAACAACCTACCCTGAAAATATGAGTATAATAGTTCAGGGGAAAATGAATATTCATAACATAGAAGACTTTCAAGCATTCTTGTTGAAAAAGTCAGAGCTGAAGAGAAAATTTGACTTTCAAATACAAGAATCAAGAGAAGCATGAAAACGTAAAGAGGAAAGAGAAATCATTGGGGACTTATTAAAATTAAAACGTTTACATTCCTACATGGAAAGATATTTGTAACTCACAAGACCTTTCTCAGTAACAGGGTACTTGGAAGGAACAGCTAACTATATCTAATCTATATCTATATCTATAGATAGGTAGATAGATTTATAGACAGACAGACAGACAGATAGATAGATAAATAGATAGATAGATAGATAGATAGATAGATAGATAGATAGATAGATAGGTAAGCATAGGGTGAGTTGCATATGGAGGGATGATATCTACAAAATAAAATTAAGGAGTGAGAGAGAAATATATTAGAGGAAGGAGAAAGGGAGAGATCAAATGGGGGTAAATTATCTCATTTAAAAGAGTAATGAAAAATGTTTCACAATGGAAAGGAAAAGTGGGGAGGAGAGAGTGAATGGCTTAAGGAGGGAATAACATACACATTCAATTGGGTGTCTTACCCTAAAGGAAAGTATGGGGTAGGGGATAAAAGTGGGGGATGATAGAAGGTAAGACTTATTGGGGGAGGGCATGGCCAGAAGCAAACACTTTTGAAAAGGAAAAAGGTCAAAGGAGGAAATAAAATGAATGTTGGGTGGGATAGGATTGAGGAAAATATAGTTAGTCTTTCACAACATGACTATTATGGAAGTGTTTTGCATAGTTACATGGGTATAACCCACATTTAATTGCTTGCTTTCTCAATGAAGGTGGGTAGGGAGGGAAGAAGGGAGAGAATTTTGAACTTGAAATTTTAAAAACAAATTTTAAAAATTGTTTTTACTTGCAGCTGGGAAATAAGATATATAGGCAATGGGGTATCCATCCCTCCCTATAAGAAAGTAAGAAGGGAGGGGGTTGGGAGGGGTGATAGGGAGGGCAGACTGCGGGAACAGGTAATCAGAATGCATGCTATCTTTGGGTGGGGGAGAGGAGAGATGGGGAGAAAATTTAGAAATCAAAATCTTGTGGAAAATGAATGTTTAAAACTAAAACTAAATAAATTAATGAAAATTAGAAAGAATTTAAGGAGAGAATTCCCTTTGGGTTAAAAAAAGAATTTTTGTTAACCATATCCTATTAGAACTGTAATTTTAGTTGTAATTTTAGCTGTAATTAGCTGTAATTTTAGCTAATAGGCAATATGGTACCCTGAAGATCCTTTTAACCACTTCCTCTCATGTTTTATGGATTTTATATCAAACAAAACATTCTTTAAGTAGTACATTCACAATAGCATAAAGACCTTAATCACAGAATGAGTCCAGTCCTTATATTCAGGCAGGGGATGAATCCTTTTCCCTAATTTAAATTTATATTTATCTTTAGGTAATTTCTGGCCTCTTTTTTTTAGATAAATATCAGAATATAGGAAAGATCTTTGATAAAATAACTGAGTACAGAATATTATAATGTTTATTACCTATTGAAGAGAAATTGGGGAAACTTTATTTTATAAAATAAATTCTCATTTCTCAAAATAGATTTTATTTACAAAATTAAAAAAATATGCATTACTTTGTAACTTCCCTCCTTGAAGATGTGAGTATCACTGACATCATCAACCTAAATCTTTGTCTCCAAAATGACTGCTGGGGCTTGCTTGACCCAATCTTTTTCTTTTCTTTCTGAAATCAACCTTTCTTTCAGTTTCTCCCCATGCCAACAATTCTTTCTAGTTCACCTTGTATAAAGCCAAGTACAAGCAGCTTTCCAGAGGACTACTGCTGTGAACAGCTTTTCATGGTTCTGATTACACAGTATAGTGAACTGTCTATTTATTCAATAACAAATCAGAGCTAAACATTCAGAGAAAATCAAAATACAGCATTCACAATGTTACAACTTACCACAGAAAATCAAAATACAGCATTCATCATGTCACAACTCAACAACTTATCACTAAGATGGCCACATAGTTTTTACCAAAGTAGTCACATAGTTTCGAACAAAGTACAATCATTTAGTCAATCAATCACTTAGTAACTCAATCATTCAATCATAAAGTACAAAAGGTCAAAGTCCTCCACCCATGGGGCATACTAAGTTACAAATTACACATTATTCAGTCATCAGTCACTATTCAATCATCAGTCACTACTCAGTACCCTCTTAAGGGGGAGTGGAAAATACACAGATCATGCACCCCCCCAGTCACAATTAAATCACAATTTCATCAGTACTCAGTAGCCACAGAGAGGTCTTTTCATCTTCCCTTGGGGCAGGCTTTCAGCTTCCATGGGTCCTCTTCCATGGTCCCAGCTCCTGCCCAAATCTAACCAACTGCCACCTGATTCAAAGGCAGACATCTCCCAGCTCCTAATCCAGCTCTCTCTGTAGTTCCTACTCCACATTGGAGCTCACAGTGTCCAGTCCATCTGAAATCGTTCACAGTGTCTGTTCTTGGAAAGACAAGGCTTAACAAAGCCACAAGAACATCCATACACATTAACAAAGCTATAACAACGTTTGTACAAAATACCAGCACCACAGTCATGCTTCCTCAATCTTCTGCAGCTCTAGCTGGCCCTCAGAAGTCTTCAGCAGCTCCGTTCTCAAAATCAAAATCACTTTCTCCATGAAAGTTCCAGTCCAGCACCAGCAGCCCAGCCTTCAGATGCACATCTCAAGAAGTTCTGACTTCCCCAGGTTGTGCTCTTCCTTATATATGGTATAGCTCCTCCCTGTTCAGCCCCTTTCTGTTATGTCAGCAACAGGGGTTCCTACCTTCTCTTTCTTTAATAGAGGTTTAATTTTAAACTAGGTGCTAAGTACCTCTTAGCTTTCCAATACAAAGGAATCTTCAAATTTCATTACTATTACACCTGGTTAATTCTTGTGCTAAGGAAGCTATCTCCCATCTTCTTTAACTCAGATCTTTCACTCTTTTTCTCAGTCTGTCTTTCATAGAAAGTCCCTTTATGGCCCAAATCAGCCTTCTAGTTCAAAGATTGTGATAATCCCACATCGCTTCCAGAGTCAAGGAGGATGTGGTATATGTATCCCTTTCAAATACCAATCCAAGGATGCTAGTCGGCTTTCAAATCTTTCCTACATTTATATGTGTGCCTACTTTCTCTTTTCCTGTTGCTTGCCTTGAGAAGCTCATTGAGGGCAAAGAACTTTTATAGCTTTGTGTCCCTGCTATCTGACACAGTGCCTGGCACAAAGAAGGTACTTAATAAATGTACTGGGCTAATGCTATTTATGCTTTCCTTCCTATTCTTCATGTTGCTTTGTTTTTCCATGTACATATTTTGCACTGATTTATTTGAACATAATTTTCTTGAGAATAGAAACTGTTTCATTCCTCTCTTTTTTATTCTTAGAACCCAACAGAGTATCTGGCACATAGTAGGCACTCAATAAAAGCTTGCTAAATTAAAATGCAGATGAAATATCATTATGCATATTTTTTTAAAATTTTATTATAGTTTGCATCATTCATTTCCACAAGATTTTGAGTTACATATTTTCTCCCCCTCTTTCCCCCCACACCACCCCAAAACAACCATCCCAGTGTGTCCTCCCTCCCCCAGTTTATTCTCTCCTATGTTACTTTTCGGTAGGGCAGGATGTATCTCCCAACCACAGTGCCTGTGTATCTCAAGTTCCA
>JAQQSV010021007.1:0-10873 GCA_028646515.1 Pseudochirops corinnae
ACCCTTTAATACAGTTCCTCATGTTGTGGTGACCCCCCAACCATAAAATTATTTTTGTTTCTACTTCATAACTGTAATTTTGCTACTGTTATGAATCTATCTGATATGAAGGATGTATTTTCATTGTTACAAATTAAACATAACCCACAGGTTGAGAACCGCTGTAAGAGGGTGGAAACTTCTATTTTTAAAAAATTTCCCAAGCAACTAGTATAGTATCTGGTACATAGTAAGCACTTAAAAACTTATTGGTTGATATTTGTTGATATTTGTCGTCCAGCAGAAAGGGAGAGCCTTTGAACCTTCTGAGTCCCAACCAGATAACTAATTTGTGGATGGCCTCAGATCCTGGAAAACAATTAGGAATTGTCCATTGTCCTTTGAAAGTATGCCCATCATCCTACACTACCAGGAAAGTCAGAGGGGCGATGGCGGAGGACATAAGAGAGAACAGATTGGAGGAGGGGCTATACAGTGGGATCGTTGTTTTGGGGTGGTGGGTAGGGGAAAGAAGTGGGGAAAATTAGTAACTTAAAATCTCTTGGAAATGAGTGATGTAAACAAGAAAATAAATAAATAAATTTCAAATGGAAAAAAAAAAGAAATTAACTTTTACTCCAGTTATCATAAAAGACTTGGGAGGATTCATAAGTAAATAATTCCAAAACAGTTCATATCAATAAATTGCTTATAATAAAACATGTTTGTACCACAAAAAGAAAAAGAAAAAATGCCCATAATTGTATGGGGGAAGGATATGTTCAAAATGATCAACCTCTCCTCCCTTATAAATATTCCATCAGTTGTAATAACCTCTCATAGCTTCCTTCAGAGACTATAGATATTGTTATAGTGATTTTAAGAGGTAAAAGAATCTCAAGAAATTGAAAGTTTAACTGCTATTCTAGAGAGATTGTGAATGTAGTGACTGAAGAGAGATTGACTTGGGTACAGAGAGAAAGGGAATGAAGAGAACTTATTTCTTGAGAGAACGGTTTTAACTTTTGTGACTTCTGAGAAAGTTGAATAGTGGGACTGCATTCCAGAATTGAGAAGTCATCAGTTTAAGTTATATTTAGAAGTGACTATGGTTGATTGTTCTCAGAGCTGAAACATTGTAAATACTTATTTGTGTCTTTGTTTTACTTATTACATTCTTTAAAAATCTACTACCAGTAACTTTGAGGTTTAATATTAATGCAGAGATAGAGCTTTTAATGTATGATAAGTTATGAGTATCTGTTTGTGGGAAAAGAAGTTTCTCCAGTTTATTAAAGAAATACTCAATAAAGTGGGGTAGGGTCTCATAATAATTGACCAATGACTGAGAGAGGTGTTGCAACTTTAGTTTTTAATGGGGAAATATCAGAACTTACTACTTGATTAACTTGGAACCTGGGATGAGAATGGATCAGAGAAATGGACCAATAGCAATTAGAAAGAGGGATGATCAGGCTATATGTGAGTCTCAACCTTTAAATTTTGCTACATAGGAGGATATTTTATCTTTCTTTCCTATAGGATTTTTTTTCATAGAATAATAAATGCAAAGTGTCTGACAGTGCTACTAAACATTAATGGCATTAACTTGTTTGTTTTATTTAACATTTTATTTGACACATATTAATTAAAGCTGTTATTTCACTATTTATTGATTAATTTATCAGTATTGGTTTGCTAGATATAAATCTTATACTATTACTGTTTTTTAAAGGAAGACTCATGTTTAATAAGTAGTGTGAGGTTTTTGAACTGGGGATGGGAGAGTCTTCTGATTTTAGAAGAAGACCCAGAGAATAAAAATTACAACTTCATAAGAATATTGAAAATAGTGAAAAGTCAAAAGATTGGAATATTGCAAGGTAATACCTATTAAGGTTAAGACTGGGAAAGCCACTCAGCTAATGAGTTACCATGTGAATTACCATGCTTCAAAAACACTAGACACGCTGATACACTAACAGAAAGAAATGGTACTTGGGAACTGATTTACACATCCATTCTGAGTCTGAGGAGTTGGTTAGGAAAAAAGAACTTATAATGAGAAAAGAGGGCATTATAACAAGGAAATTGACAGGATTTTTAAAGTTAGAAAGGAATGGTACACCTGTGAGAAATACCTCAGCATTCACCTATCGCAGAAAGAGATGACTTATCTTTGAGTGAGGTAGAGGCTAGATCCCCAAAGTTGAACAACCAAGTACCAGATATGGAGGAGAACGAATGCAAGTATATGCTTGTAGGGAAGGGAGAGGCATGGCATATGAACAGGACATCCATATGACCCTCATTGTACTTGAGATGTAATGAATGTTACCACAATTCCACTAGTTGATGAAAATAGTATATAAGATATGCAGTAGGTGTGCAGTTACAAAGAGAGATTCCCATCAGAGTGACCCAATCCTGATGAACTCTGGAGCATTCTCTCATATGTGGGCTAAAGAACACGGCAAACAAGTCACAACAAAAACAGATTCAGTGATGAGAAGTTTACAGAGAATCTGTGGAAAGGCAGAGCAATAGAAACACTGTTGTACTGGGAAGATGAAAGATGAGATCAAATGATGAAGTAAAGTGTTTAGCATAGTGCCTGGCACAGAGTAGTTTATTAAGCACCTTAATAACTGTTTAATAAATTCCCTTAAGGGAACAAAAGCCACAACAGTCTGAGAAAAATTCACCATTGTCATGATAGAGGAAGTGGAATTGTCTTCCATTATAATGGTGCCACCTGGGCATGTGAGTAATGAATGTTCCCAGAAGAGTAATAGAAAGTTGGCTTTTGAGAAGCCAAATTCCAAAGAATTGGCATCAGGATGTGAGGATGGTGTTAGGGAAGAAGATCATTCCAGACCAGAAAAAATAGTGCAAATCACTTCATCATCAGTGAGATTACAACAATTGGATGCAAGAGCACCACCAACAAGATAACAAGCAAAGCAGAACTGGTTTTGGTTATGAGTTTAGACTAGATGATCACTGAACAGTGCACCTGAGAGAAGAATAATGATTGCTTTGGAGGAAGGTGACTCAGTGTCAAGAAACAAATGATGGTATGAGTCCCAAATTTGTTTTCAAGAAATGAAGCAAGATTGGGGCAGCTAGGTGGCTCAGTGGACAGAGTCAGGAGGACCTGATTTCAAATCCAGCTCAGACACTTACTAGTTGTGTGATCCTGGGCAAATCACTTAACCCCAATTGCTTCAAAAAAAGGAAAAAGAAATGAAGCAAGATGACAGAATTTTGCTGAAAAACTATGATGTTTAGAGAATATTGGAGAGACTTGATAACGAAACAAAGAAATTTAAATATGAGATATTCCAGTTGAAGAAGAAATTGGAAAGCAAGGTAGAGTGAAGGCCTACATTTATAAGAAAACAAGATTTTCAAATTTTAGATAAAAGAAACAGCTAGATACTGAAACAGGTTTTCATCTAGAAACAAAAGAATACTATTAAAAGATGCTCAAAAGAAGCTGCTACATTGAAACAGCAGTTGCTCAAGACATTGAAGAAGCTCAGCTTGTTTCCCAGTTAGTACAAAGAGCTTCTGGAAAAGGTGGTGTTTCCAATAAGGCTGATGTTGTATATAAAAATCCTATAACTTTTCCTAGGCCTGAGAAGGTCCCAGTTCAGGCAAGGAGGGAAGGCTGAACCTAGAGGTGGTAACTTTCTTGTTTAAAATTTCATATATTGAGTTCCCTAGAGTAAAGAGACAAGTCATAAAATGTAGAAATATTGGTAGTGAGCCTAAACTATCAACATTTTAGGTATAGATAGAGAAACAGTAATAGACAGTAAATGAATGAGAACCATTCAGCCTATAAATAGGCTAATTCATAGGGCTGCAGGAAGAACAGAAGTGGTTACTCATTCAGGTAGATGTAATTCATTGTTGAATTATATATAATGTTGCTTTGATGTGCCAATGCAGTGCTATATACATGTATTAGTGGGGCAGCTAGGCAGTACAATGGATAGAATGCCAGAACTGAAGTCACAAAGACTCATTTTCCTGAGTTCAAATCCAGTCTCAGACAACTTACTAACTGTGTGACCCTGGGCAAGTTACTTAACCTTCTTTGCCTCAGTTTCCTCATCTGTGAAATGAGCTAGAGAAGGAAATGGCAAAACACTCCAATATCATTGACAAGAAAACTCCAAATGATGTCATGAAGAGTGGGACACAACAGAAACTACTAAACAACGACAAATGTATTAGAACAATAATCACATATTACTTTTATTATCGCCACTGTTGTATTTTTCTCTTTATTTGAAGCAGCCTATCAGGTGGGTCTTTATGTTATGAAAAGTGTATTGTATTAAAATGTAGATTCAATGAGCTCTCAAATGATTTTGCAGGGGCCTAAAAAATTTGGCTTCCAGGAGAAATGTAACACCAGTTAAAATAGCCTCTCCCACAAAGAGCCAATGGAATTTTTAAAAATGGTTTTTTAGCAACTATTCTGAGGAAATTGTGGATTTTATTGACTCAGCGAAACTGAGTGAAGGTACAGAGATAAAGGGGATGAAAAGTGTTTCTTTCCTTGAGAGAACTGTTTCAAACATTTATTTTGAGGGAAAAAAAAAATCACAAGAAGAATTCTTGAAAGACTCTGGCTTCTCTCTTTTGGTAGTACCAAGGAACTGTAAACTAAAAGGATGCCTGCTCATCAACTGGGTAATGACTGAACAAACTGTGGTATATGAAGGACTACTATTGTTCTTTAAGGAATGATAAAAGGAACAGTTTTATAGAAACTATGAAAACCTGTATGTTATCCAGAGCAAAGTGAACTGAACCAGAACAATTTACACAATGATAACACTATAAAGACAAACAACTTTGAAAGACTTTAAGATCTCTAATCATTGCAACGACCAACCATGCATGATTCTAGAGATATGAGCAATTGCTTGTGGAAAAAGAGGTTTCTCCAGTTTGTTAAAGAAATATTTAATAAACTGGGGTGGATTTCCCGAACTAATTGATTTCATCAATGAGAAATGTATTGCATTTTTATTAATTCATAACTACAAAGACACCAGAGCATGCTTACCTTAAAATCCAGAAGGAGGACACATTTTTTAAAAATGGACCAATAACATCTAGAGGAGCAGTTCTCAACCTGTGGGTTGTGACCCCTTTGGGGGTCGAATGACCCTTTCACAGGTGTCACAGGGGTTGCCTAAGACCATCAGAAAACACATATTTCCGATAGTCTTAGGAACCAAGACATGACTCCTCTATCCATCTCCAGGCGGGTCCACCCACATGCAGATACGCCTACATACGAGTATTAAAGGGTCACAACATCAGGAAGGTTGAGAACCACTGATTTAGAGAGAAGGATGGCTACCTTACTAATAATAAATTTTTAGTTTCCTTAAAACCACCAGATTTTTTTTTTCAAAATAACTGCTGTTTGACTGTGATTTCCTCATCTTGTACATGTAAAGTTGAGTTTTTGGGTACCTAAATGCAAAACTTTATATTGATCACTTTAAAATAATGATATTATTAAAGTTATCCCAGTGTTCTGGCCTGTCTATACACACACACACACACACACACACACACGTGCACGCACACAGACATGTACACACACATTTATTCAAGTGAGCAACAAAAAATGTTAACTAACACAGGACAAAAATCCCAGCATACTCCACTGGAGATTGCTTGTAATACCGATACTGAATTATGGACAACCTTTTGCGGTTCTGAATCCAGCAAATTGTTTTATAGTCTATTCTACAACTCTTTATCTTCTTTCTAAGAATAGTATGAAATACTTTATCAAAGCTTTGCTAAACTCTAGGTATACTAGAACTATAGCACTTCTCTCATCTACCAGTTTGGTAATCCTACCAAAAAAGGAAATTAAATTAATCTGGCATGATTTGTGCTTGCTGAAGCCATGTTGGCTCTTAGAAATCTCCACCTCTTTATTTAGATGTTTATCAGCTATCTCTTTATTGACCTGTTCTAGAATTTCCCCAGGAATTGAAATTAGTCTCACTGGCATTATTGTTTCTTATATTATAATAATATTCCATTCATGTAATTGATAAAGTGCCAAACTTGGAGTCAGGAAGATCTAAGTTTGAATCTTGCCCCCAGATGTTTGCTAGCCATGTACAGGTCACAACCTCTCTTCAGTTTCCTCATCTGTAAAATAAAGATAATAATAGACCTAATTCATTATTTTGTTGTGAAAATTAAATGAAATATATGTAAAATGCTTTGCAAACTTTAAAATACTATATGAAAGTTATTATTATTAAAAACCAAAGATAAATAGCATTTGCTTTAAAAATTAAAAAAAATTCATTCATATATCATAATTTGTTCAGTCATTGCCAAATTAAAAGATCAATTTCATGAAAATGTTGGGGAAATTCAGAAGCTGCTAAACGAAAAACAAGAACTCCACAGCATTTACCAGCAGGATAGTTCATCCATCTCTAAGAAGGCAGCATTTAATTCCATCAAAAGTAATGTACAAGCAAAACTTAGAGTGATGCAGCATTCTTGGCTCAGTAACAAGGCAGATGAAATTCAGTTTTATGCTGATGGTAACAATCCAAAGCAATTTTATGATGCCTACAGGCTATTTATGAGCCAAAGACCTATAGTACATCTCAACTACTCAGTGCTGATGGAGACACATTGATTAGTGGTCAGGATATGATGCTAGAGAGATGGGCTGAACACTTCCATAGTGTTCTCAACAGAATATCATTAATAAATGCTGAGGCCTTTGACCATTTACCTCAGGTTGAAGTTAATCCCTCTCTAGCTGAAGCTCCAACTGAAGAAGACGTTTTGAATGCCATTAGGCTCCTTTCATGTGGCAAAGCACCTGGTGCTGATTCTATTCCAGCTGAGATTTACAAGGTAGGGGGGCCATTGCTCATATGAAAGCTAACTGTAATTTTCCAGGTTATATGGCAAGAGGAAGTTATTCCCCAGGATTTCAAGGATGCATCCATTGTCCATCTCTATAAAGGTAAAGGAAACAGATTGTCCTGTGACAATCACAGGAGGGTTTCTCTCTTAGTCATTGCTGGCAAGATTCCTTAATAGGCTGATCCTTCACCTGGAAGATGGTCATCTACCTGAGAGCCAGTGTGACTTCAGAAAGGGCCAAAGAACAATTGATATGGTGTCTTCTGCCCAATAACTCCAGGAGAAATGCCAGGAGCAGAACACAGGTCTGTAAACAATGTTTGTAGATCTGACCAAGGTGATACTGTCTGTTGTGAGGGCTTATGGAAAATTATGTCAAAATTTAGTTGTCCAGAGAAATTCATCAGCATTGTACGTCAGTTTCCTGACAGCATGCTTGCCTGGGTTCTAGCTAATGGATAATGCTCTCGTGCCTTCCCAGTCACCAGTGGAGTGAAGCAAGGCTATGTATTTACTGCCATGCTTTTTAGCAGGATGTTTTCAGCCATATTGTCAAATGCTTTCAATGAGGATGAACATGGCATCAAGGTCAGCTATTGCACTGATGGTAAATTCTTCAACTTGAAAAGGCTACAAGTCAAGACCAAAGTGGAGGGAGTGTCGGTGCATGATTGTGCAATCAATGCAGCTGCTGAAGCTGAGATTTAACAAAATATGAATCAATTCTCTATTTTTGTACAAATTTTGACCTAAAAATTAACACCAACAAACACAGGTGCTCCCTCAGCCACCACCACACCATCCATACATGGAACCATTGATTACAGCAAATGGAGAAGTTTTGAATGCTATGGATAAATTCACTTACCTTGGTAGTATACTTTCCAGGGATGAAACATCGATAATAAGGTTGATGCACACATTGCCAGAGCTAGCTCAGTGTTTGGGAGGCTCTGAAAGAAAGTATGGGAAAGAAGAGGTATTTGACTGACTACCAAACTGAAAATCTACAGAGCCATTGTGCTGACCTCATTGTTATATGTCTGTGAAACCTGCACAGTATACTAGAGCCATGCCAGGAAACTGAATAGCTTCCATGTGAATTGTCTTAGGAAGATTCTGAAGATCACCTGGCAGGATAATATACCAGACACTGAGGTCCTTACTTGAACTAAATTGCCACGCATTCAAACTTTGCTTCAGAAAGCACAACTCCCATGGGCTGGCCATGTTGTTCAAAGGCAAAATGTATGCTTTCCAAAAAGACTTTTATGGAGAACTCACACAGGGCAAGCAATCATATGGTGGTCAGAAGAAGCAATACAAGGACACTCTCAAGCCTCTCTTTAAAACTTTGGAATTGGTTGTGTGACATGGGAAACACAGGCACAGAACCACTCAGCATGGCATACCCACATCAGAGAAGGTGCTGGGCTCCATAAGCAAGGCAGAATTGAAACAGGTCAAAGGAAACATGGGATGCGAAAATTTAGACAATCTACTCCAAGTGTTCATATGGATTATTTGTACTCAACCTGTGGTAGAGCAATTCTGAGCTCATATTGGTCTGATCAGCCATAGCTGGACATTCTGAAACTTGACTCGAGCATAGTGATATCATTTTGTTTCTCTTTGAGAATGAAGGACAACAACCAACCAACCACAAAAAGTACTTCTATGATAATTTTGGTACCTATAAGATCCCTCCTCCCCCAATTTAGGGTATATACCCTTAGGAATAGAATCTCTAGGTGTATTTAATGACTTAAAATATAATGTCAAATTTCTGTCCCAAATGATAGGTCTATCTGAGGGTAGAGGCAAAAAACCAAAGGTGGGAGAGGTGGGTGAATATAACCTAAAAGACTTAGAGTTAAGGTGTCCCCCCCTCTCACAAGTCATGAAAGACACTAAGTCCAAAAATTCTATGTGAATGGTAGGATTGGTGGTGATGTTATTTTTTAAAATCATCACTGTCATTAAAAAGTATTAATTCCAGGCTTCTTAATTTTGCTTAGGTGATATACAGAGTTACACAGTCAACTCCTTTTCTTGGTAGCCAAGAGCCTTAGACATAAAGGAGATGCAGATGTAAAGCTTTGTGTATAGAACATTTGGCAGTTGGGGCTTTGCAGTAGTGGAATTGTAGAGCAATGAGACCTTAGCTTAAAAAGGTCAAGGTGTCCCACTGCATCTGGTGTCACCTCCAGTCATTCTGACCTATGTCTTATTACTACACTCAAATGACTCTAGAGGAAAGAGTGAGGCAGATGACTTTGCATAATTCTGTCTCACTTAAATCCAATTCACTTGAAAGTCAAGACATCACCCTCATGATGTCATTGGTCCTCTTTGAGAATGAAGGACAAACAGCAATAATGATTGCACAGCAAAAAGTTCAAATCAGCTCATTAATAGCCTGGGTGTCACTATATTAATTATCCAGCCAGGAAGTGCAATATCTAAACTGTCCACTAGGTGGTGGTCTTCTTGAGCTACCAACCTAGTTACTTCCTCAGTTCCTCTCCTGCACATGCCTCCAGTGGTATTTCTAAAGGCTTAATATATCCTCTACTGGCCACCAGGGGGCACTCAGCCTGCAAATGTTGAGACTCTTCCCTCTATTCCCTCTTAGCTTCAGAGATGCTGGCTTGGTTTGTAATTTAACTATATGGGATAGGAATATGGAATATTGCTCAAATATCAGCAATAGGAAATCTAATTCTAGAGCTCCTATTCTGTATCTTGGAATTTCCTCTCTAAGTTATCAACTCCCTCTATAATTATAAGACATAAACACTCAATATACTGTCTCCACATATTGGAAATGAAAGGAATAAACTATTTCTGCATGAATATCTCTGCCCCCAAACATTTCTCAAAGCTTTCTCCCATTTTCTCTCCTAGACTCTTGGGACTTAAAGGGGGAAAGTCTTGTATTAGGGTCATGAAAAAATTAAAGGAAAGGGTTGCATACCTGGGCCCTCATCTTGCTGTCAGGGACTGTACCAAAGGGAGAGCACAGTGGGAGAGGACTCTCTTGTAGTTGTGGCCACTCTGTTCTTGTCTCTGAAGGACTGATCTCAATTTCTAGGTTTCTGGATGCTGAGGTTTCAGCATCTGTTCCTGATGACTGACAAAGAGAGTCTTTGGCTCTGGCAGTTTTATGATTGACCTAATCTCTCTCTCAGTCCTATTACCAAAATTTGGCACCAATTAACTTCATGCCAAGCAAGAACTTTCAACCTTAAGGATGATGGAAGGAAATAAAAGTGGCTGCTTCTGCATGCCAGCATCTAGATCTCATCCTCTCTATCATATCTATTGGTTTCTTGAATGTTGCAATTGTTCAGTTGTCAAATCCCAAGAAGGAGAAAATGGAAATTCTCAGAAACTGGACTTGAGATGTCTCATAAATTCTATTTCCCTCTATGGGAATTTTCAGGGCCCTCAGGTCCCCAGAGAAATGAAATTGTGCTGTAGAAAAATCCACTATAGACACAGCAAAATAA
Organism: Pseudochirops corinnae; assembly: GCA_028646515.1. Taxonomy (NCBI): domain Eukaryota; kingdom Metazoa; phylum Chordata; class Mammalia; order Diprotodontia; family Pseudocheiridae; genus Pseudochirops; species Pseudochirops corinnae. Next base: position 10,431 of record JAQQSV010021007.1, read on the forward strand.
AAACATTAAATCAATATAAAACTAGGCTGTGTTTATATAATTCATATAAGAGATAGGTGCATTTATAGATGTAAAGTGGGGGTTGAAGAAAGACAATAGTCAGGAAAGTTTCAAGTGTACACAGAAGCTAGGAAAACTGTCAATTTCTTCTAATTGCGGAATCTCCTGGATCTTTCTGAGAAATTATAATTAACATGGTCACTGGAGTATTAAAGTTTGCTATCAGAGTCAATGGAGGGATCCCAATAAAATGATGATAATCATGGCTCAATTCCTCAGACCCCCTGTTTTAATCCCTGCCTTTTCAGAATTCTCTCCTCAAGGTTAAATCAATCCATCAATCAACATTTATTAAGAGCCTACTATGTGCCAGGCACAGTGGTGAACACTGAGAAGACAAAAAGAGGCAAAAGATAGTCCTTGTCTTTAAGGAGCTTACAATC
>JAQQSV010021008.1:0-10873 GCA_028646515.1 Pseudochirops corinnae
GACATAGGAGAGAATAGACTGGGGGAGGGGGGACACACTGGGATGGCTGTTTTGGGGTGGTGGGTGGGAGAAAGAGGGGGAGTAAATATGTAACTCAAAATCTTGTGGAAATGAATGGTGCAAACTAAAATAAAATTTAAAAAATTTAAAAAAAAAGAAATAATAAAACAAAATATAAGGAGTGAAAAAATAGAAGACAATGTGAAAGAGAAGAAAAACAACTGATCTGGAAAACATATCAAGAAGAGAAAACATAAGAATAATGTGACTACCTGAAAGCTATGATCAAAAAAAGAATCTTGATACAATAATACAAGAAATAAAGAAAATTATCTCAAAGCATTAGAATGAGAGGAAAGTAGAAATAGGGGGGAAAAAATCCACTGATCACTACCTGAAAGAGATCCTATGAGGAATACCCACAGGAATATCATAGTCAAATTCTGAAACCCCCAGTTCAAGAATAAAATATTATAAGCAATAAAGAGAAAAAAAAATTTAAGTATGGCAGTGCCACAATTAGAATCATACAAGACCTAGCAGTGGCAACACTAAAAGCCCACAGGTCTTGGAACACTATATATTAAAGAGCAAAATAACTGGAATTCTGGCCAAAAATATCAAAGCCAGTAAACTAAGCATAATTTTTTTTGAGGGGGGAGGGCAGGGCAGTTGGGGTTAAGTGACTTCCCCAAGGTCACATGGCTAATAAATATAGCAAGTGTCTGAGGTCAAATTTAAACTCAGGTCCTCCTGACTCCAGGACCGGTGCTCTATTCACTGCATGACCTAGCTGCCTCCTAAGCATAATTTTCAATGAAAAAAAATGAAAATTTAATTAAATGTGAGACTTTCAGGATTTTGTTTAAAAAAGAAAAAAACCTCAACTAAATACAAGACTTGACATATAAGAATCAAGAGAAATATAAGGTATATAATAAAGACTAATTACAAGGGACTCAATAAGGACAGAATGTTGACCTTTTATGTATGTAAAATATAAAATGTGTGTCTAAGATTATTGTTAGTAATTTCGATAATTTGTAAGAAATATTGGAGTAGTCCTGAGTATGATAGTTTAACAAGTAAAACTATTTAGAAACAGCTAAAAAGAGTAACTATCTTATACAAATAAAGTGCAAGAGGAACAACCAGCACAGAGGAATTAGATAGGGGAGGAGGACTATTATTTCTGGAAACCTATTTTCATCAGGAATGGATTCAAGAGGGAGCAATACATATGTATCTAGAAGAGTATAAAAGTCTTCTAAGTTCAGAAAGAAATAAAATGCTAAGGGGATAGGGAGAGGATAAGGGAGGAATCTTTAGAGGGACATGTGAGGGAACAGATTAAAGGGGAACAGGGAAGGGTATTTAGATTAATGGGAATGAGAGGATAAGGGAGAGGTGCTTGGAGGGGGGATAGGTTAAGTAATAGGAGGGCAAGGTAGCAGGTAGAAATACAATAGCAGAATCAGGAGGGATAGGAAATAGGAGACAAGCACAAACATAAAGAACAAGAGTAGAATCTGTTAGGGAAAGTATATGTCTATGCGTATATGCATATGTATATTTCTACATATATATATAAATATATCCATGCTTAATTGTAGCCTTCTGGGGAGGAGAGGACGAAAGGGGAAGGAAGAACAAAGTTAAAAGTACACAGCAGAGAACAAAAGAAAACTTACAAAGAAACAAAGAAAAGATGGACAGCTCTCAACACAATGCATAGTATTCATTAAATATGCTTTCTTAAAATGGAAACTTATTGCTGTATATTTTGAAGCCTGTTCTTCTGTACACATGACTGCTTTTTTTCTTTTCTTATATTGTATTTAGGTTTATAATGTCTTTTTTTCTGTTGTGCATTTAAGTCTAAAATTAATTTAAAAAATTTTTAAAACCATGAAGGATGATACCATAAACAAATTAGAATAACAAGGAATAGTTTACCTGTCAGGTTTATGGAGAAGGGAAACATTCATGACCAAACAAGAGACAGAGAGAATTATCAGATGGAAAACGGACAGATCTGATAATATTAAATTAAAAATTGTCTGCACAAACAAAACCAATGCAACAAAGTTTAGAAGGAAAGCAGAAAGCTGGAAAACATTTTTACAGCAAATGTCTCTGATAAAGGCCTCATTTCTCAAATATATAGAGAATTAAGTCAAATTTAGAAGAATACAAGTGATTCCCCAGTTGATAAATGGTGAAAGGATATGAAAAGACCGTTTTCAGATGAAGAAATAAAAACTATCCATAGTCATATAAAAAAATGCTCTTAAATCACTGTTGGTTAAATTTGCAAATTAAAAACAACTCTGAGGTACCACCTCATACTTCTCAGATTGGCTTAATATGACAGAAAAGGAAAATAATAAATTTTGGAGGGAATGTGGGAAAATTGGGACATTTTTATTGGTGGAATTGTGAATTAATCCAACCCTTCTGGAAAGCAATTTGGAACTATACCCCCACGACTATAAAACTGTGTATACCTTGATCCAGTAATACTTACTACTACGTCTATATCCCAAAGAGATAAAAAAAAAAAAAGTGAGGAAAGGACCCATGTGTACAAAAGGTTCTAAATCTTGATATCTTTGTGACCTTAGTCACCTTACCTCTTGGTTTCAGTTTCCATATCTGTAAAATGAAGGGGTTGAGTGAGGTCACTTCTAAATGCTCTTCTAGTTCTGAATCTCATGATTTATGATGTTGATAATAATAGCCATTTTCATATCATTTTAGGTTTCAAGGCAGTTGTTTATTGTGATTTTTATTTTTTAGACTCAGGTGAGACTGGTGAGAGATTCAGAATACTCTTTTAAAGCTCAAACTGGATTATGTCATTATTTTTCTGGATCACATGCTGGTGTTTCCATCAAAGGTTATTCTTCCTATGACTTCAGGTAAATACCTCTGATTGTATTTTGCTTTTTGTTCCTTGTACTCAACAAAGGTACATATACTTACTTATCTCTGATATATTGATTCTATAAAATTAATCACTGTATTTGACTCATCTAGCAACTTTGCACTCTACTGCAACATTAAGATATCTTGCTTAAGATCTTTTTCTCCAAAACAAATTTCTCCCTCTCATATAACTATTTCTTGCACTAGGCCCACCATTCACTCAGCTGCCAATGTCCAAAATCTTGGAGCCATGTTGACATTTCTCTTTCTTTCACTTCTCACATGTAGTTGGTTATCACAATCTATTCTAGTCTGTTCTGTTCTGTTCTGTTCTATTCTATGACTATCATTGTCATAGTCTTACATCTATCCTCTCCTCAGCCATCCCATTACAACCATCCAGGCTCTCAGTCTCACCCACCTGAACTATTGCAGTAGCCTCCAAAAGGTCTTCCAGCCCCCTCTTTCCACTTCTCTCTATTATATCTCCCTGGTCAAGTCTGTCTTTTAAATATGTAACAGCAACCTGGTTCTGGCCCCTGTTTTTGTTGTTCATTTGTTTCAGTCATGTCCTACTCTTCATGACCCCATTTGGAGTTTTCTTGGCAGATGTACTAGAATAATTTGTTATTTCCTTCTCCAGGTCATGGAGAGGAAACTGAAGCAAATGAGGAAACTGAAGCAAACAGGGTTAAGTGATTTATCCAGGGTCACACAGCTAGTAAGTGTCTGAGACCCGATTTGAATTGAGGTGTTTCTGACTCCAGGCCCAACATTCTATTCTCTATGCCACCTAGCTGACCCATCAGCAACAACAACAAATCTTTATTTCTTCCATTCCATACTTAAGACATAAAAGATTCAAAATCATATATTGCTAAAGACTTAAAGCTTAATATATTAACATATAACTACTCTTTCACTCTCCCAGAAGTACATTAGAAGTTAAAACACCAAGGTGTGAAATATTTTATTGAACTGCTGAATAGCCATTGGCTCCGCACTGCCTAAATAACTCTAAATATCCACATTACCTGCCAAGTCAAGCCCAGGCTTGGGCTGACCTTTCTGGGAGTCATTGTCTTCTCCAAGAATGATGTTGTTGGGGGAAAATTCTTTCTTCCAGTCATCTTTTACTGAAGAAACTTTTGACTTTTCAAGCCCACAAGGTTGCTTCCAGGCTGGAAAAATTAACCTCAAGATTGTTCTTCATTCACTTATACTGAGAGAAAGAAACAGAGTAGAAGAGGTAGACAGGGCCTTGAGATCCTGACAGCCTAAATGAGCATGTGCACTTGTTACCATATGTGAGCAGCTGTCATAGGTGCTACTGATGAGAGGTGTCCCTTGCCCTGCAAAAACTCCAAAAGAAAGCACCAGAGATTCACCGTATTTTTAGCATATGGCAGGAGAATAAGAATGGGAATTGTCTCTTCTTTTTCACCTTTTGAAGACCAATTCTTGGTCTTCTTATTGCACCTTATTGAAATGAAATTATAACAATGCAATATTTTGTAAATGACTTTTATTACTTAAGAAAACTGGACTAGCTTATACATTTTTTCCAATATAAGGTGAGTGTTAAGCTAAGGTATATGAAACAAAGCCAACTAGAATTGGAAATCGAGGGAAATTGGGGAATAGCTGAATAAGTTGTGGTGTATGAATATAATAGAACACTATTATGCTATAAGAAATGATGAACAGGTAGATTTCAGAAAACCCTGGGAAGGTTTACATGAACTGATGCAAAATGAAGTGAGCAAAACCAGGAGAACATTGTGCATAATATCAAAAACATTATGCGATGGTCAACTGTGAATGACTTAGCTCTTTTTGGTAATACAGCAATCTAAGACAAGACCCAAGGACACATGATGGAAAATGCTTTCCACATCCAGAAAAAAAAAAAAAACTGAGAGAGTATGAATGCAAATCAAAGCATACTATTTTCACTTTGTTTGTTGTGTGTGTGTGTGTGTGTATGTGTGTGTGTGTGTGTACTCTTTTTTCTTTTGGCCTTTTTTCTTCTTCCACAATATGACTAATATGGAAATATGTTTTACATGATTGCACATACATAATCTGTATTAAATTGATTATCATAAAAAGAGGGAGAAAATTTGGAACATAGTTTTTTTAATCAATGTTTAAGATTTTCTTTGCTTATAATTGAAAAAAAGTAAGATACTATTAAAAAAAATAAAGCAAAATAATAATATGCCCAGTTTGAAGTTTCTGTTCAACAGTTAGATTATTCAGGAGGCCAAGATGGCAGAATAGCAGGAAGAACAGTCAAGTTTCCCCCATGTCTTCTTCACAGAGCTCTCAAAAATGCACCAGACTGAGTCCTGATTGGAAAAGCCAAGGAAAAAAATGACAGTAAGTAATTTTCCCAGACTAGTTCAGCATAGGGCTAATAGAAAGGTCTGTGGGTACTGGGGGCAAGGCATGGTCAGCAGTGTTTCATGGAGCATTCCAGCAGTCAGTGACTAAAAAAGTACTGTGTCTAAGGACAAGAAAAGATCCCAAACCTGTAGTGGGACACAGCAGCCCTGTGCAAATCATAAGGATGGATATTGCCTGATACCTCTGTGGCTAACTACCTAGCTCCAGGGCAGACCAAGGAGATAATCAGGACCCAAGGGTGGTGTTCTAAAGTAAGGAGTGGTCACAGACCATTCATGTAGGAACCAGTTCAGAGGCAAGTAGCAATTGTGTGGCTCTGACCCCAGGAGCAGAATGGGGTCCCAGCTCTTGCCTCTAATTCACTCTTAATCCTATAGTGGAATAACCAGGACAGATTAGCTATCAGAATAGTGACCGAGTTTAGCAATAGTCTACTAGAGCTTCCAACAAGACAAAACAACAGGAGTAGTACACAAACCCTAGCCCAGGTCAGGAACTTGCAAAACTCAGACTAGGAGGTCAGTGATTAAATTTTGTGCTGAGTCACACCATTTTGGGAGCACCAAAAACTTGAAGGTCTCTACTGTGAACTGTCTTTAAGAACAGAATAACTAGGGCTCCTTATACCAAGAAAACAGTAGAAGGATATAAAAGGACTAAAGCTCAACCAAGATATTTCTGCCAGAAATGCACTGACCTCAGTTCTAATATAAAGTCTAAAGTCAGGAAGTAAACTGGAAGAATAAACAAGAACAAAATCCTAAACTAAATAGAACAATTATGGTGACAGGAATGTTGAAGACGCAGGCCCAAAGGAAAATGCTCTACAATACCTTCAAGCAAAGAATCAAAGAAAAACATAGCTTGACCACAAGTCTAGCCAGAATTTCTGGAAGAGCTGAACCAAGAGGTTTGTTTGTTTTTTAAGAGGAAAAAAAATACTTTAAAAAGCAAATGAGAACAGTAGAGAGAAAATGGGAAAAGAAATGTAACTTATGGGAAAAGATTTGGAAAGAATATAGCTTGGAACAAAAAAGTTTGCACAAGAAAAAAAAAACTTCCTTAAAACTAGAATTAATAAAATAGAAGTAAATAACTCTACAAGAAATATTAAGACAGTCAAAAGACTGAAATAATAGAAAATATGAGTAATCTCATAGCAAAAAACAACTGATCTGGAAAACAGATTGTGGTGAGAAGATTTAAGAATCACTGAACAACACACTATCTTCAATTTTTGTGGGCATATGTTCCTAGAAAACAATGCAAAAATTTTAAAAATGCATATGTTGCTACGTTGAACCAATGGGAAATAGAAGGTTAGGTTTCCACAACCACCAAAAACCCTAATTTTTCACTAGGAATTGCTAAAAACACACATATTCATAGCAGCATTTTTTATAGTGCTACTAAATAAAAACAAAGTAGATGTCTGTTGATTGGGGGAAATGGATAAACAAATTGTGGTACATGCTTGGAATGGAATACTATTGTCCATAAGAAATAATGAATGTGAAAACTACAGAGAAGTATGGGGAGACATATTATCTGTGAATAAACTTACTTGCTAATAATTGGCCATGAAGGAATCAACTCTCTTAGCTTTTAAGAACACTGAAGCAGTAAATTACTCATAGCTGCTTTCTTTATCATTTTAAGTATGGGCACAGAATTTCTTCCAATATCTATCTTCCTTCAGAACATGCAATTAAAAAATGTAAGCACTCAAGAAATCAATGATTCATTAAGATTTTATCATCCATGACAAATGACAAAGGTTATCTTGTCGAAGTATAAGGGCTATGAAATCAGGAAGTATGCATTTCTTATCCTTCACTTTGTAGCACATTTTTAGCATGTTTTTTATGACTAATGGTGTTACATTTTACCCTTTAAATTTTTAGACTGAAACATTTTTGTCTTTTAAATTTGGTCTTAAATTATTTTATTCATACATTTTATTTTTACATCACCTTCATTTCCAAACATATCTCTTCCAATTACCTTAGCTAGAGAGCTATCTCTTGTAACAAAATATAAAAAGCAAGAAAAAAAACCTGTTGAACAAAAGTAAAAGTAAAGAACACCTCAACTAAGTCCGATGGCCATGTTCTACACCTCTGAAAAAGAAGGGAGAGAGCTGTGTTTTCTTCTTTTTTCTTCAGGACCAAGCTTGGTCATTATAACTATCAAAAGATGCTAAATTTATAACCAGAAGATACATCAGAAACCATTAAATTCAGTTCCCTCATTTTACAGGTAACAAAACTGAGGCCTCAGAAGGATAAGTACTTGCCCAACTCACACAAGATACATGGCATTTGGCTTCATTTCTTATTGTTCTTTCCATTTACATTGTTGCAGTCATCTTTTTTTCTTGCTCTTTTTGCTTTTTGTGGCATTAGTTCATATAAATTTTTCTATGTTTCTATCAATTTTTCACATTCATAATTTTTTAGGGAACAGCCATATTCCATTACATCCATGTGTTGCATTTTGTCTAGTCATTCCCCAGTCAGTGGACATTCACTTTATTTCCAGATCTTTGCTAGTACAAAAACACAAAAAGTCATCTTTTAGTTTCTATAGGAGACTGTAGTTTCTGTCTTTATTCTTCCTAAAACATAGGCCTAAAAATAAAGATGATTAACTAGAATAAATTAGATAATTTTGATTATATGAAGTTGAAAGGCTTTTGCAAGAAAAAACTTGACACAGCCACTATAGGAAGGGAAAAGATCAATTGGGGAAAAATATTCATACTAAATATCTATGTTAAAAGTTTGTTATCCAAGATATAGAGGGAGTAGACATAAGAATGTAACAAAAAAAACTTTACCAGTTGATAAGTTGATCAAAGTAAAAATAATAACATTTATATAGTTCTTGGGCAGCTGGGTGGCATGGTATATAGAGCAATGGGTCTGGAGTCAGGAAGATCTTACTTCAGATCTGGCCTCAGACACTTACTGTGTGACCCTGAGAAGATCACGTAAACATTCTGCCTCATTTCCTCATCTGTAAAATGAGCTGGGGAAGGAAATGACAAACTACTCCAGTATCTTTGCTGAGAAAACCCAATGATGGTCATGAAGAGTTGGACATGATTAAACCAACTGAGCAATGTGATAGAGTGCTTACTATATTCCAGGCACTATGCTAACTTCTTTACAATTATTATCTCATTTGATCCTTACAACAAACCTGGGAGGTAGATGCTATTATTATTCCCATTTTGCAGATGAGTAAACTAAAGCAAACAGAGGCTAAGTGACTAGTGATATATAGTATCTGAGGGTGGATTTGAACTCAAGTCCTCCTGACAGCACTCCATCCACTGTGCCACTTAACTGTCCCAAAGGATATAGACAAACAGTTCTTTTTTTTCTTTTCATTTTTTCCCCAATGTATTATTTTATTTATTTATTTTTAGTTTTCAATATTCATTTCAACAAGATTTTGAGTTACAAATTTTTCTCCCCATCTTTTCCCTACCCCCACCCCAAAATAGCGAGCCTACTGACTACCCCTTCCCCCAAATCTGTTCTCTCTTATATCCTCCTCCATCCCTTCCCTCTAATTTTCTAGTAGGGCAAGATGGATTTCTATGCCCCAGTGCCTGTATATCTTATTTCCCAGTTGCATGTAAAAAAAAAAATTTTTTTTGGACTAACAATTCTTAAACAAAGAATTGTAAGCTCCTGAGGACTATATGAAAGATTGCCCATTTCATACCACTAATAATAAGAGAAATACAAATCAAAACAACTTTGAGGTTTCTCCTAGCATACAGCAGATTGACAAAGATGGCAAAAGATAGGAACTGACAATGTTGGAGCCAACTATGGAAAGACTTAGTTAGATGTTGCCAGAGGGGTGAGTTGGTCCATTCTGGACAGTAATGTTGGGGCAGCTAGGTGATGCAGTGGATAGAGCATTGGACTTGGAATCATGGTTCAAATTCAGCCTCAGACACTTACTAAGAGTGTGACCCTAGGCAAGTGACTTAGCCCTATTTGCCTTAGTTTCCTCATCTGTAAAATGAGCTGTAGAAGGAAATGGCAAACCACGCCAGTATCTTTGCCAAGAAAACCCCAAAAATTGGAGATCAGAAGAAGAATCAGACACAACAGAACAAATGGCCAAAAAATGGACAATAATTTGGTATCATGCTATTAAAAAGTAACTAAGAATGGGAGTCGAGATGGTGGTGTAGAAACACTAGAACTGTGCAAGCTCCTCCCAATACCACCTCAAATACCTATAAAATATGGCTCTAAACAAATTTTAGAGCTCCAGATTCCACAAAAATGACAGAGTAACAAAGCTCCCGCTGAAGGCAGACCAGCAGGCAGTCATCTCAGCGTGCTAGAAGCAGAGCCTAGCCCCATGTGGTTTCAGCCTCAGGGCATCCAGGAGAAGCCTTAGCTGTAGCATTCAGGAGAGTGGATCATCAGGAGATGTGGCAATTTCCAGAATCACCAACCCACAAGAGCCAAGGACAAAGGGAAAATGTCAATGGAACTTGGCTAAATTTGGGGAAGAGAGTCCGGCCAAACTGCCTCCAGAGCTAGCAGCAATCTGAAGCAGCAGTCCTGCAGCTCCCTCCACATGGCTGCTTCAGAAGCTCCCAGCCTACAGATTGCAGGGGGGCCAAGTGATCATTCAGAGGCTAAGTGTTCCTGCCTAGAGCTGCCTGGATCATATGGCAGTCTTGGGTGGTTGTCCCGAGGTGTGTTTTCAGTGAGCCTAAGCTGGTGGGGGCTGCAAAAAATGGAGGCCTCCTAATAGCTCTGGCAGCTGTGAAAACCCCAGCAATTTGGGACAGAGCTCTCCCCCCTGAAAGCAAAGTTTTACTACTGAGCCCAAAAGCCAAGTAATTGACTGGCAACATGATCAGGCAAAGGAAGCAAAGCAAGCCCAACAAAGCAACTTTAGATTCCTTTTTTGGGGACAAAAAGGACCAAAGCATGAAACAGAAGGAAGACAATACAATCAGAACTCCCACATCAAAAGCTTTCAAGAAAACTATGAACTGGATGGAGGCCACAGAGGAGCTTAAAGAGGAATTTGAAAACCAAATAAGAGAAGTTGAAGAAAAATTGGGGAGAGAAATGAGCATGATGCAAGATAATCATGAAAAGAGAGTCAACAACCTGACAGAAGAAAATAATACCTTAAAAAATAGACTAACTCAAATGGCAAAGGAGGCCCAAAAAGCCAATGAGGAGAAGAATGCCTTAAAAAGTCAAATTTGCCAGATGGAAAAAGAATCTCAAAAGCTCATTGAAGAGAATAATTCCTTCAGAATTAGAGTGCAGCAAATGGAAGCAAATGACTTTATGAGAAATCAAGATACTATTAAACAGATCCAAACAAATGAAAAACTAGAAGGCAATGTGAAATATCTCTTTGAAAAAACCACTGACCTGGAAAATTGATCCAGGAGAGATAATTTTAAAATTATTGGACTACCTGAAAGCCATGATCAAAAAAAGAACCTAGAAATCATCCTTCAAGAAATTCTCAAGGAAAA
>JAQQSV010021009.1:0-10873 GCA_028646515.1 Pseudochirops corinnae
AATCTCAGTTTTTTACCCTCTTTGCTCATTTTCCCAGCCAAGTACTTGACTTTCTAACTCTTTGTCAAAGTAGGACTGCTTCCAGTAAGGGTGGGTGTACTGTCCGAAGCTTCTGGAGTTTTGGGCAGCATTTTTCAGAGATACTTCTAGGGACCTGTAAATTTTCAGCTCTTCCAACTTGGTATGATCAAAGGAAACCTGTTTGCTCCTTTTCTTCTCTGTGCTTTGATCTGTGAGTGACCACTAGCTCTCTTTTCTGCTTTGGAACTGTGAGGAGGATTTCTTCTCCACCTCAGTCACAAGCTCTGACACACCAGCACTCCTTCTCACCCTAGGAATGCCACCCAGGACTGTGACCCAGATCTAAGCAGGGCAAAACAAAAGAATCCTGCCTCAGCATCAGCAAAGAGATCCCTGAAATCCCCTTCTGATCAACCACTGGATCCTCTACTTTCTGTGGACCCAGAGCTCCAAAAGAGCTGCTGTTCCTGCTGCTGCTGCCTCTGCTGCCACAGCCAACTTTACTGCCCCAGGCCTGGGGCCAGATCATGCTTCTTTCTCACTCAAGTCCCACAGAATTTTCCAACTGACCTTGGAATTTGTGGGTTCTAAAGTCTGGAAATTGCCACAACTGTCAGTGATTTTGTCCCCTGAGGCCTGCTCTGGCCCTGTCTGTGCCAGTGTGATCTACGCTGGACTGAGCTCCATTCTCAGCCTTGTGTGATAGACCTTTCCTGTCGGCCTTTTAGGCTGTCTTAGGCTGGAGATGTGTTTCACTTTGTCATTTTGTGGATTTTGTAGCTCTAGAATTTGTTCAGAGTTGTTTTTTTTTACAGGTCTTTGGAGGGGTTTTGGTGAGAGATAAAGCAAGTCCCTGCTTTTACTTTGCCATCTTGGCTCAGCACCCCTAATCAAGAATTTTTGAAATTGAAATCTTCTAGATCTTGAGAAGATTTTGAGATCTTCTATCTCATTGAATGTCTATTTTTTCCCCTGGAGGATTATGCCCAGTTTTGCTGGGTAGATGATTCTTATTGTAATCTTTGTACCTTTGCCCTCTGGAATATCATATTCCAAGACTTTCAGTCCTTTAATGTAGAAGCCACTAAATTTTATGTTATCGTGACTCTGATTCCAAGATATTTGAAATGTTTTCTTTCTGGATGCTTGCAGTAATTCCTATTTGACCCGAGAAGTCTGAAATTTGGCTATAATATTCCTGGCAGTTTGTTTGTTTGTTTTTTGCAATCTCTTTCGGGACGTGATTGGTTCATTTCTTCATTTCTATTTTATCCTCTTGTTCTTGAATATTGGGGCAATTTTCCTTGATAATTATGTGGAAGATGATGTTTAGGTTCTTTTTTTTGATCATGGCTTTCAGGTAGTCCAATAATTTTTAAGTTATCTCTTCTGGATATATTTTTCAGTTCAGTTGTTTTTCCTGAGATATTTCACATTATCTTCTATTTTTTTCATTCTTTTGGCTTTATTGTATTGTTTCTTAATTTCTCATAATCTCATTAGCTAGCTTCTATTTGCTTCAATCTTTTTTTTAAAGGGATTATTTTTTTTTCAGTGAGCTTTTTGGACTCCTATTCCATTTGACCAATTCTCCTTTTTAAGCCGTTCTCCTCATTAGCTTTTTGTATCTCTTTTGCCATTTTGCCTAGTTGTTTTTAAAGGTGTTATTTTCTTCAGTATTTTTATAGGTCTCCTTTACAAAGCCATTAACTCATTTTTCGTCATTTTCTTGCATTTCTTCCATTTCTTTTCCCAATTTTTTCTCTATCTCTTTTGTTTGCATTTTGAAATTCTTTTTGAGCTCTTCCATGACCTGAGGCCAATTCATATTTTACTTGGAGGCGTTGGATGTCAAAACTTTGATTTTCTGTCTTTTTCTGAGTATGTGTCTTGATCTTCCTTTTTGGTATAGTAAGTTTCTATAGTTGGTGGTTGTTTTTTTTTTTCCCCATCTCTTGCTCATTTTCCAGACTATTAGTTGAGTTGTAACTGTTAAAGTAGGCCTCTGCTTCCAAGTTGGAGGATGGCACACAGACCCAACTTTCTTGGGTTTTGTACAGCTTTTTTCAGAGATATTTCTAGGGATTTGTATGTATTCAGTTCTTCCAAGGTGGTGTGATGTAAGGAGAGGTGTTTACTACTCTCCTGGCCTGTGTTTTGTTCAGTGAGAGACCACAAGCACTCTTTCCTGTCCTGGAACTATGAGGAGGGACCCCATTCCACTGTGGCAGCAAGTACTATCCTAGTACTCCTCCTTGCCCAGGGACTGCTACCTAGGAATGTGACCTGGATCTGAGTATTGGAAAAGCAACGAAGTCCTGCTTCAGTGCTAGCCAAAAGACCCTGTAATCTTTTTCTGACCAGTTGTTTGATCTCCTTACTGTCTGTGGTCTGAGAGCTCCAGAAGCAGCTGTTACCTCAACTGCCATTGATTCAGTCACTCTAAAGGCCTTCAGCCAGGTTAGTGCTGAAAAGACATGTGCTGGACCACACTCCACTCTCACTCAGGTGATATAGACCTTTCCTGTCAACCTTCCAAGTTGTCTTGCACTGGAAATTTGTTTCCCTCTGACTTTTTGTGGGTTCTGCTGCTCTAGAATTTGTTTAGAGCTATTTAAAAAAGATATTTGGAAAGTCTGGGAGAGAGCTCAAGAGAGTCCTTGATTTTACACTGCTATCTAGGCTTTGCCTCACATATTTGGGGTTGTCTTAGTAAAGATACTGGTTTGCATTTCTTTTTTCAGCTCTTTTTATAAATGAGGAGAATGAGGCAAACTGGATTAAATGTTTTACCCAGGGTTACAAAGCTAGTGTCTGAGCTCAGATTTGAACTCATAAAATTGAATCTTCCTGATGGGAGGCCTTGCCCTCTATCTACTGTGCCATCTAGCACCTACTGTCTGCCCTTATTCAGTACCACCCATCTTTTGCTGCTATTTTAGTTCTGTAATGCATAAGTGAAGGTGTCACATGAACCAATAAAGATTCTTCAAATAATAACAAAATTTCTGACTTCAGCAGAAGTAGCACTCTCTTGGCATTTTCAAAGGAGGTTGCTCTAACCTTGTGACTTATTGGTGTTAATCTTTGGATGACAAATTTGCATCCTCATGGAGAAGTAGGGTGGAAACCACCAATAACTGTGTCAGGAACTTAGTGAAGAATCCCAGGGAACTTTAGAGGGAGAATTCAGTCATGAGATCTTCAGTACTTCATTTTCTCTTCTCCCCCAGAAATCTTGTTTGTTTATCTTTCTCTTTATTTGTGAATTTTAAATATCGTTATAGTTTACCATTACATTACTAATTTTTGTGTACGTTGTATTCCTAGCCTAATGTGATAGAGAAGCAATAGAGGGAGAATGTCATTTGTGTGTGTGTGTGTGTGTGTGTGTGTGTGTGTGTGTGTTGTATTGTTTCTTAATTTCTCATAAGCTCTTATTTTCTTCAGTGAGCTTTTCCATTTGGTTAACTCTGCCTTTTAAGGCTTCTTCTTCTCATTGTCTTTTTGGATCTATTTTGCCCTTTGGTTTTTTTCTAATTTGAAGGTGTTATTTTCTTCAATATTTTTTTGGGTCTCCTTTAGCAAGCTGTTGAATCTTTTTTTTATTTTCCGTAATTTTCTTGCACCGCTCTCATTTCTCTTCCCAATTGCTCCTCTACTTCTCTTACTTGATTTTCAAAATCCTTTTGAGCTGTTCCATACCCTCCAACCAATTCATATTTTTCTTGGAGGCTTTTGATGTAGGAACTTTGACTCTGTTGTTTTTGGTTGTATGTTTTGATCTTCTTTGTCACCGAAGTAAGATTTTATAGTCCAAGAAGTTTTCCCATTTGTTCTTTATTCCAGCTAATTACTTGACTTTTTAACTCTCTATTAAGATAAGGCTCTGCTTTCAGTGTGGAGGGTGTGCTTTCCCAAGCTTCAGGGGTTTTATGTAACTCTTTTCAGTTATTCTTCTAGGGATTTGTACATTTTCAGTTCTTCCAAGGTGGTATGATCAAAGGATAGGTATTTACTCCTCTCCTTACCTGTGCTGTGGTCTGTGAGTGACCACTAGCACTCTTTTTTAGTTTGGAAATGTGAGCAGGATTTCCTCTCCACCTCAGCCACAAACTCTAACACACCAGCACTCCTCCTCATCCTAGGACTGCCATCCATGACTGAGACCCAGATCCAGTCATGGGCAAAGCAAGGGAATCCTGCCTCAGTGCCAGCAACAAGATCCCACTCTTATCAGGAGCTCAATCCCCTGTCATCTGTGGTCTGAGAGTTTTGGAATTAGCCACCACTAGAGCTGTTCCCACGCAGGGGCTAGGGCCCAACCATGCTCCTCTCTCACCCAGGTCTGACAGACCTTTCCTACAGACATTCTCTGTTGTCTTTGGAATTTGTGGATTGAGAAGTCTGGAAACTGCCATAGCTGTGAGTGATTCGGTTCCTAGAGTCCTGCCCCAGGTTTGCTGGGCTCCTGCCTTTGCTGGTGTGTTTTGCACTGGTATTTGATCCTCTCTAGGACTGGTACAACAAACCTTTCCTGTTCACCTTCCACGTTGTCTTGGGCTGGAAATTTGTTTTACTCTGTCATTTTGTTGGTTTTGCTCCTCTGGAATTTGTTTAGAGTAATTTTTTTTACAGGTATTTAGAGGTGTTTGGGGGAGATCTCAAACAAATCCCTGCTTTTACTCTGCCATCTTGGCTCCATCCCCTCCCCAGTCTCATTTTGTCTGAGTCAATGCCTATTCAGTGACTAATGCAATGTGAGAAATAGTCCAAAATAGTCCAAAAATGGCCTCTTTTACCTATCTACCTCAAAAAACAATAACAAAACTATTTGAGTGGGAAAGACCCTTAGGGTTTCTAGCCAAAATAGAAACAATTGCTATTTATACTCATCCTGATCCATCAAATCTCAAATAATAACCAAGTGAAGATTGGGATGAAACCTATTGCTGGCCAATCAGTTAAGAGCCAGAGTGATTTGGACTTAAGGCATTGTTTTCAAAAATGATGGAATAAATAGGTGGGAGAGAAAAAAACAAAAGAAATCCAGCCTGTAAACCTTAAGATATCTTCCTGGGTTTTTGCAATCAAAATTTATACTACTTTGAGCAGAGTATCCATAGGTAAGTATATGATTCCGTATGTGGACAAAGAGAGAGGAGAAAGAGTAGAGTGAGAGGGAGAAAAGGGAGGGTGGAAAGGAGGGAAGGAAAGAAGAAAAGAAACTATATAGCCATACTCTCCTATCATTTCAAGGCAAATATAGCAAGGCCAATCCCTCACAAGTAGCATGGGAATGTCATTGTATAGCTTTGAGGGCAGGCAGAATAGATACCCTTCTCCAAAGGATACTTATATTCCTACCATGAGAAGAAGCCAAAAGTTGGCTCCCATGGCTATTTTTTACTCTGTTCTCCTCAGTGACAGAAGGTACTAAGCTAGAATTATATTTATTTCCTCCCTTAAACATTATTAGTCTGGGGATGATGCTTTTAGTTTCAAATTACTTCTGACAGATGTTTCTTTACTGGGGGGAAGTAGGAATCCAAAGCTTTATATCCAAAGTTTGATGCCTTTTCTCCAAAATTCCCATTCTATAATGAGCATAGGGTGAATAGGAGAGAAAAACTCATTTATCTTAATCATGGTAAAACAGAAATCAGAGAAGCTACATAGGAGAATACATACTAGACAATACTGAGCAAAGATGCTCTCCCATTGGGAGCAAGGTAACTCAGCTTAATTGAGAGTCCTACTTCTTATCCAAGGATGAGTTCCCCAAAGTCTCTAGTGTAGCAAGCTGGGGATATAGACATGTTGGAGACTGTCATATCCTCTCATATCTTTCAAGAGTCATTTCCTTCAGCAACATGAAAAAGAATTGACCTCATCCACCTTTTCCCTCAAAGCCAGGAAGACAGAAATACCATAAGTAACTCCTGAGCATGAAGTGACTTGAAGGCTCTCTTGAGAAAAACCGAACAACTCTCCTTTCTCACCAACACCACCCAACCCTTATACAATGTGTGACATTTATTTCCATCAATAATCTCTACTTCCCATTTTTAAATGGTAACTCATACCAATGTGCTTTGTGACTTTGGGACTGGGGTTATACCAGAAATCCTTATACCTCATCAAATTTTTTGTCAATATCCTTTTTTCTCCCATCTACAACAAACCTATCTAGAAAATAATATTTAAAGACAAAGAAAAAAGAAAGGAACAAAATAAATGAATGGTGCTTTGGAGTATTCTTTCATATGATTACTAATAGTTTGAAATTATTTTGAGAATTATTCATTTTTTGACCACTTATATATAGGGGTATCACTTTTGATCTTACTTCTACTTGATAATTCTTTGTATATCTTGAATTCCAAAACTTTATAAAAAAGTATACCTCTACTCTCATTAAACAGTTTCCCTTATCTTAGAGGCATTAATTTTATTTTTGCAGAAGTTTTAAAATTTCATGTAATGACAGCTATCAATTCCTCTGCTAGTTATCTTATTCATTCTCCTGTAGGTTCTCTTCTTCTGGAAAGACTAAAAGAGTTCTTTCTTCTTATTTATTAACCATGGACTTCATTAGAGCAAATCACACAATCCCTTCTATCTTCTTCCTCCCCCTCTCCTTTTAAGACTCTTCTGTTTTCCAGGAATTAGCACAAGGTTTAGTACATAGTATTTAGCAAATGTTTTTGATCAACTGAAGATAATTCAGTAAAAATAAAAATCTTTACAGAAGCAAAGTAAAACTTCAAAAATTGGAGAGAGAGGTATTGTTTATTTTTTTCAGCCATGTCAAACAAATTGACAATACTAAATTAATTAATTAACATATTTATTACTTTAATTTAGAGAATCAGACAATATAATAACAGATTTATCTGGAATGACTGTAAAGGGAAATGGGCTTTGGTAGGAGGTTAATGTTTTCCTTTTATTAGAAGTATTTGAGTAAAGACTACACGACCACTTTTTAGGTATTTTTAAAAAATAAGTTATTGGCCTATATGGTCTGGAGGAAACTTCTAGATCTAAATGTATAATTATTTTGATTCTGTGACACCCGAGTTTCTATTAAAGTCTCCACTTATACTCATCATTATATGGAACCACTAATCTGGACACATTTCATGAATGGAAAAAAGAGACTAACAAAGCATTTACTTTATGAAGGTAGCATATTTTGAAGATGCACTGATCATGATGTAGTGGAAAGAATTTTAAGCTTGGAAATAATGAATCTGGAATTGAATTCCATTTCCTGACTTCCTACCTGTGTGGCATTAACCAAGTTGCTTAATCTCCTTGGGTCTCAGCTTTTCCTTTTGTGTAGTGAGAAAACTGGATCTCATATGACCTTTAAGGTCTCTTTAAACTAAATCCTTTGACATATGAGAAGTCCCAGTTTAACCAACAGGCAACATTCCAATTGAGCATGGGCTAGTTTTTTTCCAGCTAGGGCATCAGAAAGGCTGCTAGTTAAAGTTCCAGAGTTGCAATTTTTTTTTATTCCACATTTACACAGAAAGATAATGTTATTATAACCAGTTTGATGATGTTAAATGTCAAGGATAATGGTCATGCCATGAGCCGTATCTGTAGGTCATGACTAGAAGATAAAGCAGGAGAGGAAGTATGGCAAAAAGACAACAACAAGTGAGTGTGAGACATAATGAAGCAAATATAAATTACTTATAGCTATTGATAAAACAATAGAAAACACATTCTACTGACAAGTCAGGAAAATCATATTTGTATCCAAGGACCACAATAAGTTTTTAATATTTCATGGAATTATATTCTAGAGGTGACAATATTAATAAATATAGTGTGTAAAATTATTTAGCAATATCTAAATAGAAACAATTAATATTCCTGGTCTTCCTGTTTAATGGAATTCAGACATATTGATTTTCAGTCATATTAGCATAGGAATAATATGTTCACTTTGGATATGGCTTTTTATCATGTCATATAAAGCAATGCACAATTTATTACAGAATATTGGAAATATTTGCCTACCGTTATGGGATTCAATTGCAAATTGCAGGGGGAAATGATATTTTGTTTCCTTTGGGTGAGAGTTATACTTTCCCATACATATGCATCATACTTTTTTTTTTACTACTATGACTGAGACTTCAAAGCATGGCATAAATAATTTTTAAGATTTTACATATAGTGAATATGCATAATTTTTTGTATAATCTTTTCCTTTTTTGTTTATGGAATAGAATTTGAATATTTTGGGGATGATTAAAACCTTGCTTGTTCTTACTGTGCAATGAGAAATAGCAATTTGGTTAAATATCTTCTTATCACATCAGTTGTTGTGTTAATGTGAAGACTACAATGCAATCCAACCTTCCTTTTTCATGAATTAAAATGTGAATATGTGAAATTTCTAAAAAAAAAAATCTTCAAAAATGAACAAAACTAAAGAGAAAAGGATAAAAGTAGAGATGGAAGGGTCTTCAATTGTACTAAAAGTCCTATGAGACAAATGAATAAACACTTTCTTTTTCCTCAAGAAGTCATATATTGTATAAGATACCAGAGAATAACTAAAACATGAATGGAAAACTAGATTTGAGAATAAAGCAGAAGAGGAAAGAAATATAAGTGAAGAGGTAGTAAAGTAACTTTTATTGGAAAAGAGAGTTGTAAACTGATGTTATCCAAACTAGGAGGATGGATGATGAGAGAGAAGGCAATGTTCCACAATCTTAAGTGGGCTATGAAGGCTATGAAAAAAAGAAGAAAAACATTTAATTTTTAAAGGGAGGAAAAATAATTTAATTAAAATATAGAAACTTGGAATTTATCAGGAAGACAAGAGAGAAAATATTTGTGGTTATAGATTATGATAAAAATCATATAAGTAAAATTAAACACAGAAATAAAGACCTGCCTTACAAAGTGTATGTAAGTAGGATAGAGCCAAGATGGCAGAGTAAAGGTAGGATCTCATATGAGATCTACCAAATTTTCCTGTAAACAACTTTAAAATAAAGCCTCACATCAAATTCTAGAACAACTGAACCAAAAATAAGTGCTTAGGTAAACAATTTTCCTCCCCCAAGACAACTTAGGAGGTTGTCAGGAAAAGTTTGTGTCCCTGGAATGGCTATCAGGACTGGAGTATGGGGCAACATAGACCATGCAAGATAGCAACTGTCCTTGAAAATGGCTAAATTAATAGATTCCAAGAGCTCTCAGTGCACAGAAAGTGAAGGGGTTGGACAATTGGTTAGAAGATTACAGGGAAGCCCCATGCATTGCCCAAATACACTTCTGGGCCAAAGGTGAAAAGGAACATTAGTATAATAGTGCATGTTGATGCATGAGGGCAGAGACCCTGCTACAGTTCTAGGGCAAAGAAAATTGCTTGTGGTCATTCATAAGGGAGTAGGGGCCTTGGTCTCAGTTCTAAGCTAGAAAGAAGGAAAGATGCTTGTGACGAGAGGAGAGCAGGAGACTGAGTCTCAGTTGTAGCCACAGGGAAGCAGGTACCCTGGGCACAGTTGCAGGGTACAGATAATTGCTTGTGGTTGTTCATAAACAAGATCATAGACCAAAAGTACAGTGATTAAACCTCTTCTTAGATTATACAACCTTGGAAAAAGTGAAAATCACAAACCCTTAGAATGAGTTCTGAAAACAAAAGCATGAAAAATCTGAATCCTGGGACACTGCTTCCTCTACCCTAGGAGCAGAGCCCAACTTTAACATAAAGTTAAAAGTCAAGAAATAGACTGGAAAATGAGCAAACAGCAAAAAAGGGAAACTAGGCATGGAAAGTTAAAGATAAAGACACAAACTAAAAAAGAAGACAATGAAGTCAAAACAGCTACATGGAAAGCTTCAAAGAAAAACATGAATTGGTCACAGTTCTACAGCTCAAACAGCTCACAGCTCAAAGAAGAGAAGCTTAAAGGAGTTTTAAAAATTAAATAACATAGATAAAGGAAAAATTAGAGAAAAGTAATAAAAGTGATGCAAGAATATTAGGAAAATAGAGTCAACAACTTGATAAAGGAGGCACAAAAATGAATTGAAGAAAATAGCACCTTAAAATGCAATTGACCAAATAGAAAGGGAAGTACAAAAGCTTAATGAAGAAAATAATTCCTTAAAAAAAATTAGAATTGGTCAAGTGAAAGTTAATAACTCCATCAACTTAGTATGTCACATTCTATGCCAATATTAGGTCAAAACAGGTACATGATTTGGACATAAAGGGTGATATCATATGTAAATTGGGGAGCATGTAATATTTAAATGCCAGAGCTATAGATAGGGAAAGAATTGATGACCAAAGAAGAGATAAAGAACTTTATGGGATATAAAATCCATTATTCTTATTCCATTAAATTAAAAATCTTTTGCACAAATACTTCTAAGATTAGAAAGAAAGCACAAAACTGGGGAAATATATTGTTACAGCAAGCTTCTCTGATGAAAGTCTTATTTCTCAGATATATAGAAAACTCGGTCAAATTTATAAGAATACAAGTCATTCCCTAATTGATAAATGGCCAAATTATAAGAACAGGCAATTTTCAAAAGGAATCAAAGCTATCAATAGTCACATGAATAAATGCTCTAACTCACCATTGATTAAATAAATGCAAAATAAAATAATTTTGAGGACCTACCCCACACCTATTAGATTGGCTAACAGGACAGAAAAGGAAAATAGTGGATGGTGTAACAGCAAGCACCCTAGCATACCTAGGGCAGCTACTAGCACAGGTTCTTAGATCTACTTTTCTAAAGGAAAGCAACTCAAAATGGGTTAACAATCTTACTTTAATCAAACATATCATTTACCTAG
>JAQQSV010021010.1:0-10873 GCA_028646515.1 Pseudochirops corinnae
GTTTGTATTCTCTGAAGTTCAGGGTGCTGACTTTTCCCCCTGAACTAGGTAAATGATATGTTTGATTAAAGTAAGATTGTTAACCCATTTTGAGTTGCTTTCCTTTAGAAAAACAGATCTAAGAACCTGCACTAGTAACCGCCCTAGGTATGCTAGGGTGCTTGCTGTTACAGGCACACAGCATGCAGGGGCTGCCCAGAGCAGATCTGAGACCAGACCATAGTGGAGTCAGAGTGAGCCCTTGCCAGCAGATTCACTTACCACAAGGGCAATTCTCAGATCTCTCACTGAGGGACAGAGGATCTGTCAGAGATAGGTAAGAGACAAACACAGCACCCACAGTAGTGACAGAAGCTTATTTTGGGGCTATCAACCCACCACTTGGATGTTTAAAAATCACCTACCTGGACTCCTGGGAGCCAACACGGCAGAGTAAACCCTAGTTGCTCTAAGCCCCACTCAGACCCTGAAAACCCAGAGACTATTGCCCAGTGTAAAACCCTGAAATAGTGGTTACAACCCAGCAGTAGGTTTGGGAGTCCTAGAGAAAGGGTGTGGCTGAAGCTATGCTGAGTCTGAAGTGAAGGGCAGGAGGTGTCCCAACAAGCCCCATCTCAGCTGACCAGCAGGAGATACTAAATCCCAGGGAGGTGGAGCCAACAACCACTAACACCTTAGCACAATCAGGAAAATCTGCAGACACCAATGTGGCTGGCCACCAGCTGCTGAGCCTGCTTGAGCTTTAGCCCAGGGTCACAGAGGCTGAAACCTGAAGTGGCCAGGCCATCCCTCCCCTACGTCTTACTCTGTGAGTCTCAGGGTAATCCAGGGGAAACACTGAAAGTACTGGCATTGGCCTCTGTCTAGACACCCAGAGACTACAACACACAAAGTTGACAACCAAGCCCCTAGCTCCCAGCTTGAGAAGTATGGGTCAGAGCCCTTTATACCCCAGAAGGAGAAATCCACTTTAAAAGCCAGGGAATGGGTGATCACAATGGGCAGGAAGCAAGTGGTTAAAGCAAAACCAAAGATGATTGAATCCTATTATTGCAAAGGAAAAGAACCCATTTCAAAAGGGGACACAGTTGACTTTATATACACAGCTAAGACCACAGAAGGAAATATGAATTGGTCTCAAGACCAGAAAGCATTATTGGAAGAGCTCAAGAAGGATCTTAAAAGCCAAATTAGAAAGGTAGAAGATAAATTGACCAATTCTTTTAAAATTACAATTGCCAAAGTAGAAAAAAATCTCACTGAAGAAAACAAATCCTTAAGAAGTAAAATTTGTGAATTGGGAAGGGAGGTTCAAAATCTAACTGGAGAAAATATCTCCCTAAAAATGAAATCTGAACATATGGAAAAAGACCTTCAAAAACTAAATGAGGAAAATAAATCACTAAAATTAGAATCAGTCAAACAGAAGCTAATGATTCTATGAGGAATCAAGAAGCAGTTAAAAACAACCTAAAGATTAAAAAATTAGTAGAAAATGTCAAATATTTCATTGGAAAAACAACTGACCTGGAGAACAGATCCAGGAAAGATAATCTAAGAATTATTTGTCTACAAGAGAGCCATGATGAAAAAAAAAAAAAAAAAAAGCCTGAGCATCCTCCAAGAAATTATCAAAGAAAACTGTCCTGAGGTCCTAGCACCAGAGGGTAAAATAGTTATCAAAAGAATTCACCAGACACCTCTTGAAAGAGATCCCAAATTGAAAACCCTAAGAATTATTACAGTCAAATTCCAGAATTATCAGGTTAAGGAAAAATACTGCAAGCAGCCAGAAAGAAACAATTCAAATATTGTGGAACTACAGTCAGGATTACACAGGACCTAGAAGCTTCTACGTTAAAAGATTGGAGGGATTGGAATTTGATATTTTATAAGGCAAAAGAGCTAGGACTGCAACCAAGGATCAACTACCCAGCAAAACTGAGCATAATCTTTCAGGCAAGGAGATGGCCATTTAATGAAATAAGGGATTTCCAGACTTTTGATGAAAAAGCCAGGGCTCAATGGAAAATTTGATGGCCAAATACAGGACTCAAGAGAGATATGAAAAGGTAAACAAGGAAAACACACACACACACACACACACACACAACTTGTGATTCAATAAGAGCAAACTGTTTACATTCCCACAGGGGAAGCTTATAACTGTCAATATTGAGAACTGTATAACTATCACAATATTTAAAAGGGATATATATATAGAGGGTGTGGGTATAACTTAATTAATCTGATGACAAAAAACCTTAGTAAGGGGTGCAAAGAGAGTGGGAGGAAGACCTGCATGTACAAAAATGTTCATAGCAGCTCTTTTTGTGGTGGCAAACAATTGGAAATCAAGGGGATGCCCATCAATTGGGGAATGGCTAAACAAGTTTTGATATATGAATGTAATGGAATACTATTGCACTATAACAAATGAGGAGCAGATGGATTTCATAATAAACTGGAGAGACTTATATAAACTGATGCCAAGTGAGGAGAGCAGAACCAGGAGAACTTTGTACACAATTACAGACACATTGTATGTGTGATGACTAACTTGGATAGACTGGACCTCTCTCAGAAATGCAAGGTTATAAGATAACTCCAAAAGACTCATGATGGAAAGGGATACCCTCATTCAGAGAAAGAATTATAAAGTCTGAATGCAGATTGAAGCAAACTACTACTTGTTCTCTTTTATGTTTGTTTGTTTCTTTTTTCTCATTGTTCAGTCCTTTGGTTATAATACTTCTTTACAACTTGACTAATGTTTAACATGAAGTTGTTTGTAGATCCTATATTTTATTGCATGCCACCATGGGGGGCAGGAGGAAGGAGAGAGAAGGGGGAGAAAATGTGAAACTCACGGGACTGTGGAACTGAATGTTGTAAACCAAAAGTAAATAAATAAAATTTTAAAAAACAAAATAGGAATAAGAGTATAAATGAGGGCTGCCAGTGAGGGGACAGTCCTTTAGAGCAAATATGTGAAACTCATTGGAGTTTGCAGCAGGAACCACATTAAATGTAGTTGGAAAAGGTTAAATAGATAGATTAGATAGATGGCTAGATAGATAGATAGATAGATAGATAGATAGATAGATTGATTGATAGATGATAGATAGATAGATAGATAGATAGATAGATAGATAGATAGATAGATAGATAAGCAAAAATGGAAGCATCTGTTCCTCTTTGAATTTGACATCACTGATTTACAGCAGGTTCAGATTTGTCCTGTATTACTTATAAATGTGTGTATAGCTATTTCCTACTGGGTTTTAATCTAATATGTAAAAGCTTACTTTAGCCATGAATACTTGTGAGCATTTAGAGGTAATGGAAGATAATATCTTCCCTGTCCATTAATAGGTCTATGTGACCGCATGTGTTCCCTTTTTTCCTTAGAACAGGGGCCATGTTCTCAGGTCTAAAGGTGCACAGATATTTCAATCACAGATGTCTTTCTTCTTTGAGCTCCAGCCCAATTCACAGCTGTGATACATTCTGAGTCACATAGAGCCCATATTTTGCCTGAAGGAGCTTGCTTAGGGAGAAGCTTGCTTATGGGGAGGCTTGCTTGCAGGAAGGCTTTCACACCTTTTGTTACTAAGTTAATTAGGCACTGAGTCACTAGGATTGTGATGCCTTCTGGCTCTGAGCCTGTTAGTTGAAAACTATGTATGCTGGGAGGTTGGTATTTTACTTTGGGGCTCTCTCATGGGAAATGTTTCTTTATGATTTAGTCAGATGAGATCTGGGTAACTGTTGTTACCCAGCTTTGTGAACCAAGATATTGGTGCTCCCAGTCTGGTGATTATGTACTATTACTTTGTTTAGACAGTTGGAGCTCTATCTGTTGAATTCTTTCTTGGATACTGACTTCATTCTACTTATCTTTCTTCATTGTTTAATTAAAGTAAGATTGTTGATCAAAGAACCTGTACTAGCAGCCCTTCCGTGTGCTGATGCTATTGTCCTGACACCTCCATAGCAGCTGCAAGTATTATTAACAGTACGTGGCACAGGGAGGCTAAGTGGTGCAGTGAATAGAGCACTGGCCCTGGAGTCAGGAGGACCTGAGTTCAAATCCGGCCACTTGACACACTTACTAGCTGTGTGACTTTGGGCAAGTCACTTAACCCCAATTGCCCTCCAAAAGGCAAAAAAAAAAAAAAACCAAAAAATCAACAACTAATACATGGCATGATATTGCAAGGCAATAGAGACTTTTTGTCTGAGTCATAAGAATTGATGGTTGAAGAGAAGCTGAGCGAGATCTGAGTGTGCATGCTAAAGGCCTGAGGAGAAAACTTTCACTCTATCCCTTATTCTCTTGTGAGAAGGATTGCTCTGAACTTCACAAAGGCAAAGAAAATAAAGGGAATGTGGCTGCTTCCTCTCCTCCCCCCCCCATATATTGAGTCATCATGTGTCTCTAGCCACAGTTTACCTCTGTTAATTTTGTGGTTATTTTTTCTTCATTTCAGGTGAATGATTATGTGGAGAAGAAAGTACCCAAATATCTAGGGGAGGGGAGAGGGGAGGGATCTATCAAAGCCATCAGAGGTAAAATTAACAATCATAGACAATAGCAGAATCTATTGGAGCAGCTATGGCTAAAACAGAGGAAGTTCCTGAACGTGTAGGTGTCAAGACAGTCCTTTGAGGACAGTGGCAGTTTCAGGTTTCATGAACCCTGGTGATGGAGAGAAATGTTGATTATAGACTCTAAAAAGGCCCTTTGGCCGAGAGGCCTAGCAGAGAGCTACACTATAGGGCACTACATGATGACTTCACAAAGCATGAAGAAGTCTTCTGGAGGTAGAAATGCAGAGGGATCCCTTAGCTACATGACAACACAGTGACTTTACTGCCTTTGTACATTAAAGTTGAGACTATCCCCCCTATAAACCTTGTGCATAAAAGGGAAGACAGTGTTCTGATTTGGGGGGATTGCTTTTTAAATTTTTTCTGCTATATTTTCTTAGTAAATCATTTTTCTGGAAAAAAAATACTAATAAGAGTTCTATTCCCTGACTAAAAATAGGGAGGACACCAGTTGGATGTTCATAAACAACAGTACCAAAAACTCTGCAATCTTTAATATTACCCTGAGAGAGCAGAGATGACTAACTTTGACAGACTGGGCTCTTCTCAGCAATGCAAGACTATAAGACAACTCCAAAAGGCTCATGATGGAAAGTATCCACATCCAGACAAGGAATTAAAGATCTCAATGCAGATTAAAGCAAACTACTTGCTCTCTCTCTTTTGTTTTGTTTTCTTCTTTCTCGTTGTTTCTTCTATTGGTTATAATCTTTCTGTTTAATGTGAAGGCATATCTAAAACCTATATTGTATTGTATGCCTCCATAGGGAGGAGGGGGGAGGAGAAGGAGGGGAAGAAAATTTGGAACTCAAAAACTTGCAGAACTTAATGTTTTAAACTAAAAGTAAATACATTTAAAAGAAAAAAAAAATTACCCCAAGAATCCTGATGGAGGAATAGTCCATCTCCCTTTGGGAACTCGATTTGATAGTGATAAGAGCAATTGGGATAGTGAACCCAATAGGAAATGGAGGATGGAGGGGGGGGAGGAGTCAATCACATCTAAGTCACAGGATTATTTTGAAGATGAAATAATATGGGTAAATGCTACTATCAAAGAAATGTAGATGATCAATATTTTTACAATTAAAGAAAAGAGTAATAAAGTGAAGACCTTCTCCAGATACACCTGCAAAGCAATCAAAAACCATAATCACCATTAAGAATATCAAGTCTTTTTTCATAGTTGTCACTTCTCACCATAAGCTCAATTACATATTAGACATCCCTAACAGGTGCTTTCCATTCTCCTCCAAAGCATACAAAGTTCTGAGGAAGCAGAAGCAATGGGCATATTTAAAGGAGGAACATAATAAGTCTTTACAACAAGTGAGACAGATGCCACCTCTATAGCTCTGAGTAGACTACTGAACTAGGAAGCAATCTGGCTTCTTGCCTGCATCCACCATTAATTATCAAGCTTTGTGACCTTGGACATGTCACAACTCAGAACCTTACTTTCTTCATCAGTAAAGCAAGGGGTTTGGCTTAGATGGTCTCTAAGGTGCTTTCAAGCTTTAACATTCTCTGATTTTGTGAATTCATTATGAACAACTAGCAGCTTGCTCAATGTACCATGAGGAAAGGTAGAAAGAAATGCTGACATCTGATGCTTGCAAGGTCACCCTTCTCAGGGAGCTTTTCAAACACATTGAAATAAAGGCACTGTTATTGATTCATAATGCATCTGGTCTGCATCACCCACAGCACGGCTAACGGCCAATCACCTGTAATGCTACTGACCTCTGGATGTATTCTTGCTAGCCTCCTTGAGATATTGTCCATGCTGCTTGGCCTAGAGCTTTGCTGGTCTTACTTGACTCCTATGCCACCTCTTACCCAAAAATTAGTTTGATGCTCATCCTTAATTTTTTTTCTTCAACAACATCCCCTTTTTTCATTCTATTTACCTTATCTCTGTGAAGCAGCCTCTTAATAGAAATGAATAGAATTCACCACTTTAGGACTTAGATCAAAGAGCAATAAAAAGACTTAAGGATCTTCTAGTTTAATCTCACCATTTTACAGATTAAAAACCAGAGATTGAGAAAGATCAAGTGACAAGCCCAAGGTCACACAACCAGATGGAGCCAGGACTACAAACTCAAATCTTCTAACTCAGTCCTATGCTTTTTACATGATAACACAATGCATTTCATACTGGAGCTACTTGTCATTTTGCTTAAATTATTCAATACATGAAAATTAAGTTCATGAAAATGAATACAATTTAAGTAGTTCATTATTTCTTCACATAATCTGGGTGATCTCTTTTCATTAATTTTTGTGAAAGATGGCAGAGGAAGGGGCTTCTAGCAATTTATCTGAAAAAGATCTCAGGGTTTTAGTGGAATGCAAGCTCAATCAATGTCAATAATGTGCTTTATTAGAAGAAGAAGCTAATTTGAGCTTAAGGTGTGGTTATAGAGAAATAGTATGTTGGAAATGATAGTCTTTTTATTTTATT
This sequence comes from Pseudochirops corinnae, assembly GCA_028646515.1. Lineage (NCBI taxonomy): Eukaryota > Metazoa > Chordata > Mammalia > Diprotodontia > Pseudocheiridae > Pseudochirops > Pseudochirops corinnae. The sequence continues at coordinate 7,082 of JAQQSV010021010.1, forward strand.
TATTTATTTAATTTTTAATTTAAGAAATAAAACAAACATTTTCATAACAGCATGATAAAAAAGATGATTGCCTGAGAAACTGCAAATTGATCATGTATAACTTGCTATTCCTTTTAAATACATAATAAAGTTATGGTTTAAATTTCTTTTTTTCTCCTCTCAGCCCACTGTAAAGATGCCTACCATTAGACATAAATAGTTGTGTATATATGTGTGTGTGTGCATACATACGTAAAATCATTCTATACATGCTTTTATTTATCAGTTCTTTCTTTGGATGCAGATAGCCCATCTTCTTTCACTTGTCCTTTCCCCATTTGTTCATTTATAATAAACAAAATGACCTATTCACTCAAAGTTGGTCTAATAACAATGTTGCTATTACTAGATATAATGTTCTATTGTTTTTGCTGATTTTGCTCTTCATTATTTCATGCAAGTCTATATATGATTTTCTAAGACTGTCAGACTCATTGTTCCTTAAAATGCAGTAGTATTCCATCAAAATCATATAACACAACTTGTTCAGCCATTCCCCAATAGATGGACATCTGTATAATTTCCAGGTCGTTGCTACAACAAGAGAGAGCTGCTGTAACATTTTTAGAACATATAGGTTCTTTTCCTTTTTCTATAATTATCTTTGGAATTAGAATACTAGTAATATTGTTGGATGAAAGAGTGTGAGGTTGTTTAATAACTCTTTGGTCATAATTCCATATTTCTCTCCAAAATGGTTGGATCAGTTCACAATACCACCAACAGTGAATGTGTCACAATTTTTCCACATCCCATCCAACATTTGTTGTTTTCTTTTCAATAATTTTAGCCCATCTGGTAGTTACAAAATGATATCTCAAGGTTGTTGTAATTTGCATTTCTTTAATAAATAATAATTTAGAGCACTTTTATGTGACTAAAACTTGTTTTGATTTCCTCATCAGAAAACTGTCTATTCATATCCTTTGACCATTTATCAAACAGGGAATGACTCACATTCTTATAGATTTGATGAAGTCTTTTACGTAATTGAGATATGAGACTTTTATCTGAAAAATTGTCTAGAAAATTCCCTCTCCCCTCAATTTTCTGCTTTCCTTCTGATCTTGGCTATATTTTTTTTTATTTGTACAAAAATGTATTAATTTAATGTAACAGAAATTATCCTTTTTACACCTCACTGTTCTTTATCATTTGTTTATTCACAAATTGTTCATCTATCCATAAGTCTGATAGGTAAAATGTTCCTTGTTCTTCAAATTTTCTTGTAATATCTCCCTTTATACCTAGGTCATATATCCATTTTGACCTTATCTTGGTAAATGGGTATATGCAAAATTTCTGCCATATTGTTTTTTTCAGTTTTCTCATTTTTTAATCAAATAATGAATTCTTATCACAAAATCTTGTCTTTACACTTGTTAAATTCAAAGTTAATATATTTATTTGCTGCTGTAAATTGTATATCTGCTCTGTCTCAATGCTCTATCTTTCTATTCTTTAGGCAGTACTGGATAGCTTTGGTAATTACTTATAATATAATTTATTTACTAATTACTTATAATATAGTTCAAAATCTGGTACTGTTAAGCCTCCTTCCTTTACAATTTTTCATTAATTCCTTTGATATTCTTCACATTGTGTTATTATTTTTTTTCCAATTCAGTAAGCTATTTTTTGTTATTTTAATTAGTATGGGATTGAATATATAAATTGTTAGGTAAAATTTTCATTTTTATCATATTGACCCTGCCTACCCATGAACAATTAATATTTCTCTGATTATTTACATCTAATTTCATTTGTATAAGGTCTGTGTGTGTGGGTATGTGCTCACACACATTGTTTATATTGTTCCTATGTTTGTTTTGGCAAGTGACAATCTTAATGCACCCTGCCCTGAGAGTGTTTAATTCTATGTTTCATATTCTAAAGAGATCATCAATAATTTGGAGAACATCCATAGAAGGACAATCAGAATGGGGAACGACCCTGCATTTATGCTATATGAGAATGGGATAAAGGAGTTCAGGATATTTAGTCTGGAAAAAAAGAAGACTGGTGTGGGGGAGAGAAGTGGAGACAAGATAACTGTCTTCAGGTATTTGAAGGGCTGTCATGCGGAAGAGAGATTGGAAGTCCTGTTTGACTACAGGTGATAGAGATAGGAACATTGTTGCAAGTTTCAAAGAGGCAAGTTTAGGTTTTACTTAAGAGGAAAATCAATTTCCAAACACTTAGAGTTATCTAAAAATTCAATAGGCTTCCTTAGTAAGTAGTGTGTTCCCCCTTCTTTTGGGGGAGTCTTCAAATATAGAGAAGATGACTGAGTATTTAAATATGTTATTAAGGGAATTCTTGTTTAGTTATGATTTGGATTCTGCCACCTGTATTATCCATTATAAATATGAAATTCCATAATTCTATGACTTTCTCCCTTTTTTTCAACTACCATTGTGATTTTCTCCTTACTACAAGATTAGAGTGCATGTTAATTGATATGATTGTGGATATCAGCAGTCTGCTACTATCCATGTATCTGCACAATGCTATTTGAGAATTGTTTCTGAAGTACATTACTTAGGAAGTATAAGAATAACAGACAGGTTTCTACTGTTTAGCCAATTTGGATCAGGAAGGCTTGGTTTTCAGTTGACAAGAATCTATTGAATGCCTACTGTGTGTAGTGCGGTGTAGTTGGTACATTTAGGTGACAGGCTGTGACAAATACATAGATCATTTGTTTTCTTTCTGCTTTTCTGGGCATTGATTCAACACTGCCAATCATGGGTTCTGAATTTTAACCATTACTCTTGGCAATTCCTCTTGAATAGAATTCTAAATTGAGGTACAAAGTATGTTGGCATTGGTTAACCCCTACTTCTTCAGGTCAGATGGATTTTCAGTCATTTATGGAGTATAGTGACAGCTTTATTTTAAATACCTTTTTACTAGCTAGTCACAATAAAGCTAATATAATGCCTGTCTTATCAACAACAGACACAGACATGAGTCCCTTTGTGGGGTCTTCAAGAAAGCCACATTCTTTGCTGGACACTAGCAAGACCCCACCATTTAAAGTCAAAGTTTATGAGTGGAGCCTCAGGCAGGGTGCATAACTCAAATACTATGAAGAGACAGGACAGGGTATAAGTTTGCTGCCAAGAAAATATCAATCAGATGTGTGGATTTCATAGAAACTAGCAAAGGCAGCATAGCTCTTAGAGTACAGGCACAGAGAAAAGACAGTGAGCTTGGGGGACCAAATATCTTGGGGATAATAAATAGGATCAAGGAGACCTTCTGATGGCTATTTAGAAACTTAAGCCCATGTGATAAGATGTATTTAATTGGACTAGCTGATCTGTAATGGTCTGAATCTGGGCATGGCTTCCTCTTCAGCTGAAGGGAGAGGGATGGATACATGGGGCTTCGTGAAGTCTCTCCCATGTTAATATCTCTGCTAAAGGTACAAAGACATTATTCTTTCCCACTTAAATGGGGGAGTTTAGGAGGAAGAATAAATAATACCAGATTTTAAAAGTCCAATGTCCTGGGTTCTAATTCTGATTCTTACAAACCTAAATGACCTTGGACAAGTCATTTAACCTCAATTTTCAATCTGTCAGTGACTTGGGATATATGATCTCCAATGTCCCTCTAGCTCTAATTCTGTGATCCTATAAATGAAAACCAAAATGCATAGATAGATAGATGGATAGATTGACAGATAGAAAGATACATAGACAGACAGACAGATAGATAGACAGACAGACAGATAGATAAATGATA
>JAQQSV010021011.1:0-10872 GCA_028646515.1 Pseudochirops corinnae
CCTCCTGACTCCAGGACTGGCGCTCTATTCACTGCACCACGTAGCCACCCTGCCCCAATAAAATTTGTTGTCTAATGTTCTTTTCTCTAGAATGGCACCTACGGAATTTTTTTGTATGAAGGCTCATCTGCACTCAGCAGCTGACAGCCAAAATGTCAGCACTAGAAGAGTTGTGCTAGTTAGTTCATTATTTATATTCACTGTGGTATAATTTCAAGGAAATGACAAAGCAGCCATTTAATAATGCTATAGATTTTCACAGTTGAAGAATACAAGGTCTTTGCTATGCCTTCATCTTGCTAGTAGATTTGTTTTCTTTGTCTTGTACTTTCTCCTTCTGGATACTCAAGGCAATTTCCCTGGGATATTAGTGCTTAAGCTCAGATGGAGGAGGGAAGATTATATACTCCTTTCCTGGGAAAGGAATATTGCCTTTATCCTAAGGCAAGGAAGAGGCAAATACCATAGAATTGTCACCACATCTTAACTAAGGACTTCCTTGTGAAAGAACAATCGTCATATCAAATTTGCTTTAGTAGCTCTTTTACATGCTAAATGTATGAAGCCAAGAGGCTAAGGAAAAAAAAGGCTGGAGAGTTGCAGAGTAGTTCCCAGGCATTTAAGTAATGTAATCTCTTTCTAAATGAGAGTCAAACTTATAGGAAGCCACCATGCTCCCTACAGCAGCGAGGGGATGGAAAGAACTTTTGCAAATAGATGCTGTGAAGGTAGAGAGCAGCAGAGATAGTTAAGCTTCTTAGGAGATAGAATATAGCAGAGAAACTAGTACAATAGTAGCAGAATGGGAATTTTCTAAGCCTGAGCAGAAGTAGACAGTGCAAAAGCAGTGTGATTGGGACACTAGCTGTGGGTACTTCCAGGAGGGTAGAATACTTGGGTTTAGTTCCAGGCCAGAGGGGAGAACTGAAGAAGCATCAGACACCAAAGGGACTATCCTCCATAACCCAAGTCTAGGGGTGACGATAAGAAATGAGCTGCTACAAATTTGAAAAGAAAAAGGAAAAAGAATCCAACTACAGCAGGTTACTATGGGTATAGAGAAGAGTAGGGTCCATCTTCAGAGGAGGATAGTGAAGCAAAAAAAAGCCTTTACACACAAACATAAAATAAAGATCAGGAGCAGAATGTATTAGGGAAAAAAGAGGAGGGGGTAGTAGCCATGATCTTAGACAACATTTAAGCTAAAATATATTTAATCAAAAGAGAAAAATAGGGAAACTACATTATATGTGAGTCATATTAATCAATATTGTTTTAGACTTTAAAATTACTAGATAGTGTAAAGTTGGAAAATTGCTGTAGTGTAGGAAATGATGAGTTGGTGGATTTAGAAAAAATATAGACTCAGACTTATGAAGGAAGAGAAAAAGAGAAACAGAGGATAAATAATCATAGTACAGTCTTACACAGATGCATATGAATGTATATGCCCATATATGAATATGATTATAGATATTTAAGTTTACGTATGTGTATGCAAATGTATGCACGGCTATATGTGTATATGTATGTATACATATATCTCTCTGTAAGTGTGTGTATATATGTATGTGTGTATACATGTTTATAAGTATACATATACATACACACGTAAGTACACTTAATTATAACCTTCTTGGAAGGGGGGAAAAGAACAAGGCAAAAAGTGCACAACAGAAAACAAAAGAAAACTTACAAGGAAGCCAAGATGGACAGCTCTGAACACAATGTATGGTATTTATTATGTAGTTTTTCTGGAAATGGAAATTTATTGCTGTATAATTTGAATCTTCTCATGTTCTGCTGTGCACATGGCAATGTTTTATTTTTTTTCTTATTCTGTATTTAAGTTTTAATATTTAATTTTATAATATCTTTCTTCTTTTCTTATTGTGTATTTGTTTAAAATAAATTAACAAAAAAAAAAAACACAAGCAAGAAGAAACTAGGCTTCCCTTGCCTGCAAAGTTGTATGGGTGAAAGACTCTACTCCAACCTATCTGAATCTGAGGGAAAGATTTATTTGCATGAAGGACAAGGTAAAGAAGGATTCTATTGCTTGAGTTTCCCCTACTTACTTTCCTTTTCTATTTCAATTACTTTTCTATTAAATTTCCAGTTGCTGTTTTGTTAGTCAGTACTCTATAGGGACCTAAACCTTGCCGACATTTAATAGATAGCATTTATATTATACTTTACAAGGTGCTAACTCAGCCCTTGAAGAAAAAAAACTGTGTTATTGCTATTAATCTCTTTAGGTGGGTAAACTGAGATTACTAAGTGTAGGAGCAAGATCAGTCTATGAAATCTAATATCTTTGATGGTTAAATGCTAAGCAATCAATCTCTGTTTTAGCACCTAGTATGTGCTCTTCATTGTTGGAATACAGAAGAAACCACAAGATATATGGCAAATTCCAGAAGCATCATTATAGTTAAAATGTCCAATTAAAATTCACTTAACCAACCTATAACACCATGCTAGGCATTGTGCAGATGTCCAGTAAATCAGGGTAGTTTCAATGCAATAACCTACTCATTTCAAGCAATGTTCAATACAACAAAGTTCTAGGAAATTACACTATTGGATATTTGTTGTTTTGCTATGATGGATTCTGACCTAGTTATTTGGACTGCATTCCTGTCAAAGTGAGTGGTCATTATTAACAGTAGTATCATTATTAGTTTTATCAACATTAAGTGCCCAGAGTGTGCCAGGGGCAGTACAGACATATAAAAGCCTTGCTCCTTGGAGCCTCGAGTAGTGTTATTGCTGCTTAGGATAAGCAATTATTCAAGATGTTCCCTGGTGATGTGACAAACTATACACTGGCACTATTTAGCCTCAGCCTGCCAGATGGCTATTAACTGCAGTGGTGAAATGAGGACAGTGTTGAAGGGACCTGGGGCAAAATGGCTCTTTTGTCACAATTTGGTAGAAGCAGCAATTGGAATTGTAAGCAACTGGTCCCTAGGCTTGAGGAAAATGACATGAAACTAAATGAAAATGAGTGAAAGGACTGGCCTAAAATTAGGCCAATCAGTTATCTCTCAGAACCTTTCTCCTGTTTTGTGAAGCCATTATAGTGTCTGAATTCTTAAATATTTGAATCATAGCCTGACAGGTAAAAAAAACCAAAATCTCCAAAGAAATCAGTGAGATAGAGTAAACCTGCATTCAGGTTCTAACCTAGGATAATATAGCTATTTAACCCGCAATAAAATAGTCCATTATATAAAGTCAAAACAAGTTTTGAACCTTTATCTCTACCAAGTTGTTGTTGTTGTTGTTTTTTACTATGTGATTGTTACTCAACTCCAGATTTAAAAAGGGTTGAATAAAGTAGGAAAGTTGCAAGTTAAAGCCTTAGACACTTTACCAAGGAGCCGTGGTTGTCTAAATCTAGCAAGATCCCAGAACATCTCTCATTTGTTCAACCAAGCTTAACTTAGCACTGGTGAGAGTTAACCCACAAAGGACATATGAAGTCAGTAGGAAAAGGCAACTCTCCATGGGCTCTGCTGTCAGCATTAAACTGAAGAGATTGTGATTTATGGAGGGTGACAATGCAAAAAGAAAATGTATTTTTAAATCATAAGAGTATACACTTGCAACACAACTGTGCTTATTCAATTGAAAGGTAACATGCATAAAATTCCAAATGCAGAGAGTACTTATTTTACAGCAGCAGTTCTCAACCTGTGGGTCACAACCCCTTTGGGGGTTGAATGACCCTTTCACAGGGTCATTCACACATATTTCCTATGGTCTTAGGAACTGAGACACCACTCCTCTATCAGTCTTCAGGCGGGTCCACCCACATGCAGATATGCCCACATATGAGTATTAAAGGGTCGCGGCATTAGGAAGATTGAGAACCACTGCATTTACAGTTTGTAGGAGAGATAGTATCTGCCCCCTCCCAGTACATTATCTTTCTTAATTTAGTGATTAAGATGAGTAGAATTCTTGGAAGTGTCAAACACATAGCTCATAGATTCATGCACTGCCTTGTGTAGGCTAAACCAGATTAAAATGTAATTGGGAAATATTTTTAAAAATAAAATTTTAAAATTATAAACAGATAACACTAAAAAAAATAGTCAATATGCAGCCCAGAAGAATCATTATGTTTGGATATATCCCCCCTCCCTCCGTGATTTTTATTTGAATTCAACATTAATCTCATACAGGCATTTGCCTAATATTTAAGTGCATCAGGGAATGAAAAACAAACAATTTTTACTTAATGAGATTAGATTTCCCAGAACAAACCTCATATTATTGTTTAAAGACTCTTGAGACCAAATATGTAACTTTGAAGGGAAAACAAAAAAGTATACAAACATATAGAATGTATTTTCTTCAAGATAATTTTGTGAATGCATTGTCAATAAAAAAAAAAAGTCACTTTTAGACAGTACAAACCAATACCTTCTCTCCATTTAACCCTATTTGTGTTACAAGTGTATTGGATTGTCTCAATATGCCCATGGAATAAAATACATTAAAAAAAAAAGTTAGTAAAGAAGAATGATTACTCCTCATACTTACGGTGTATCATTATAATAAGTCTTATAATGAAAATACCTCAAGAACAGGAATGAAAAAGTAATTCTAACTACTGAAAAAGCATATATGATGTTTAAATTGGGATTTTAGTGCTCAGATAGGAATTGGTGTTGTCAATGACCTTTATAAAGGCTTCTCTAACTCAACAGAAAATAGTACATAACTATGGAAAATAAAATTATTCTGCTTTATATACTGGATATTGGTTAAGGAAGAGATGAAGTTGAAATATGGGAGGAAGAAAAGAGGGAGCTAGCCAGGGCATTAATTGCTATGGTGCATTTTCCCTCATTAGAAGATCATTTGATGACAGAAAATGAGAGGGAGAGAAAAAAAAAATCTTACATGTTAGCAACTTTCTAATTCTGATCTAGAAGGAAAATAAATGTTTAGATGAAAGACATTCATATCCTTCCCTGATAATAGCAAGAAAAAGCTTTTTTCAAGAAAGGGACAATTTTTTTTTTTTAAGGAGAACTGACCAGAAATAAATACCTGGGCTAACTGTAACTACCAAGTAATACAGTTGGTAAGATAAAGTTTCTGAAGTCACTTAAATCCCAGGTGTAAGCAGTTTATATGGTGACCTTTTAAAGCTTGGAATCTAAGCAGGCAAGAGATGACCAAGATTTTCCTCAGAGTGGAAAGGAAAGTCAATGTTCAATTAAGTAATGAATGATAATAGTTGAATTAGTAATCGATTTTTGTTTAGGCATGTTTCCTTAAATTTTGTTCTTTATCCATTAGACCATTTTGTACTGTATTTTATGTTAAATATGGTTAGTAATACTTTTAACATTTATATTAAAAGGATGTTATTTTATGATTTTTAAAAATAGAACATGCATGTAAATCTAAGCCAGGGCAATCTATATCATTTTATCTCTTCTCCTCCTAGTGTAAGCTCCTTTAACCCTTGTGCCTAAAGAGATGAACTCAAAGATATGTAATAAAAGCTACCTGTATTGTAAGCATACTTTCAGATGTGCTGTAGAGAAATGTCTTTGCTAAAGAATAGCCTGGAGAAGAAAGAAGAGGTTAGATGGAAGTTTTAAGATATGTTCTTAGATAATTAGAAAATGACTGGTCAGAAGCGCAGGAAAAGGGAGTGGCTGCAGTTTCTTGCTTCAACAGTGCTTGAATGGAACCCGCTGCTCGATTCCTGGTCGGAGCCGCCCTTAGCCACCTCTCCACCTTCACCTCCACTAACCAACACTTCTTCCGTCCTACCGTGGAGCCGAAGCGGCCCGCTCAGACGCCCCTCGGCCGTCGCCGCTGCCCAGCCTTCGTCGCAGCCAATGCCTTCGCCTCCTCCTCCGCCGCCATGACCTCCTCGTCCCCCTCTCAGGTGCGGCAGAACTACCACTAGGACTCCCGAGGCCGCCATCAACCAGCAGATCAACCTGGAGCTCTACGCCTCCTATGTCTACCTGTCCATGTCCTACTACTTTGACCACTACGACGTGGCGCTCAAAAGCTTCACCAAGTACTTCCTGCACCAGTTCCAGGAGGAGCGCTAGCACGCTGAGAAACTGATGAAGCTGCAGAACCAGCCAGGCCGGCCGCATATTCATGCAGGACATCAAGAAACCCCACCTTGATGACTGGGAGAGCGGGCTGAACGCAATGGAGTGTGCTCTGCACTTGGAAAACAATGTCAATCAGTTGTTACTGGAATTGCACAAGCTGACAACTGAGAAGAATGACCCCCACTTATGTGATTTCATCAAAACCCACTACCTGGACGAACAGGTCAAGTCCATCAAACAACTGGGTGATCACGTAACCAACCTGCGCAAGATGGGGGCCCCGATTCTGGCATGGCGTAATATCTTTTTGACAAGCACACCCTTGGAGACAGTGACGAGAGCTAAGCCACTCTGGCTTTCCCCACCCCTGGGAGCTGGAGGCGCCACTCAGACTGTCTTTCAGTGCATGCATATTTTGGTTATCTGACCTTTCATATTCTGTACCAAAAAAACTACCACCATTTACATCCCAATAAAGTGACTTGGTACTGATGAAAAAAAAAAAAGAAACCGACTATATTTTGGCATTTTCCTGTGAAAATATGAGAAGTTAAAAGATCCTGTAAAGCTGAAACTTTAAAATAGCTCTTTAGGAAGGTTCATTTTTAGATTGACATCAGACTTCAGATGAAGGTTGACAGTTGTTACAAAAAACCAGTCATACTCTTTAGGACATATGGTTCTGTTTTTTAGTGCCATAGATGAAAACAGACAAACAAAAATAATTGATAATGTTCTTTGCTGGAAACGTATGGATCAAGAAACAATAGTAAACAACACCAAGGCTTCTATTTATTAGGTTTTTAAGAAAGTTGGTCCTCATCAAATAAATCATATTCTTCATTCAGCTGAATAAACTTAAATGTAAAATGACATTTCAATGTTTGAGGCTTGAACTCAAGGAGGCTAATTGTAAAGAGAATATATATATCTATATTATATATCTATTAAAAAAGATATTGCTAGCTCTGAGAAGAGGGGAAAAAAGAAAGTAAATAAATTGAAAGTGTTGCACTGAGTCTAGAAAAAGAAGGAAACATTTATTCTAACAATGTAGAGATTAAAAATATAGTGAAAAAGAAAACATGATGCATTTTTCTTCAGGATAGAAAATTTTACTATAAAAATCCACTGTTAAACATAAGCTTTCCACCCACTACTGACAAGTAAAAAAAAAAAGAGTATCTAGGGAGAAAAAAAAAAACAACCTTCTTTGTATGATCTTGTTAGACTCAGTTTCTATGGTTCAAATAAGGCCAAATAAGTAAGTTCATTTTATATAAAAAGCAGTGGTAGATAGATCTGGGGCATGAGAAGCAGTGGGTTAGGGATTTAGGGACATCAACACAGAGCAAAAGAGTCAACACTGGATTCATACCACCAGCATGGAAAATATAACCATCAGAGTCAGAGTTCTACAGTTAGCCATGGCAGATAGAAATAGATAGAAGGGAATATAAAAATGGATATGTCCCTATATAATAGAAAAACAGAAAGAGTATGTAGCTGTAGAGTTAGGAGCAATCTAAGGTCAGAGAATCAGCAAGACTACAACTAACAAGAAAATCATCAGAATAGCTGAGCTGTGGGTAAGCTCCTGGGTTTTTCTTACTTCCTCTAGTACAACCATCAACCTCAGTGGAGGGGGTCTAAGATTGAAGATGGCAACAGGTAATTAACAACTTCAGGCTGTTAACAACTTCCCCTTTGGGGAAGGTGGAGCTGGGGACACCATTGGTCTAGATAAATTAATGCTAAGAGTAGATTAGCTTTGTTTGATTCTAAAACTTAACCAGCTGTGCAAATTTGTAAGTAATTCTTTACACTAGAGTTCAAATGAGAGCATCTGGGTAGCTGAAGCTACTCTTTACCATCATTAGATTACCAACTCAAGGTTCTAGACTTTATAAATTCAAAGAGCAGCATGCACGTTTCTTCAAAAGTTCTAACTAATGAAGGAAATTTGTCAGAGAGAAGTAAAGCATTTTAGTTAATATACAGATCATTAATACTAACTCTGCCAATGAAAAGAAATGCATGAATGCTTCCAAACTCCTCCACCCTCCCACCCTCAGCAAAATAGAGAGGGATAAAGAACGCATGTATTATATTACAAATAAAAGTACTTTTACTGCCCCAACCTGAGCCACAAACTCTCTACAATACACTATAATTATGCTTTTGAATAGCAGTTGCTGTAAACAATACTATACAATTCAGTGTTTCTGACAATATTAATGCAGAACAATTAGCTTGTCTGTTAGGGTAGTAATTAAGTAAGTGTAAAACCAGCCAGTAAAGAGAAAGTTGGGCAATAAAACATTTAATAAAGTTACTAAATACTAGTTAGCCAAAAATGAATGAATGTTGAAGAATAAAGAAACAGAGAGCATGTTTATTCTGGTTATAAACTGCATTCCAGTATTCTGAGCAAGTTAGTATATTCAAGTATGAAGGAAGGTAGTAGCAATATCCACCTAAAAGCATCATTTGTGTTGGGTATTTTAATCTTTGACATAATATATTAATATGGATATCTTATTTGTGTTTAAATGCAGTTGAGATTACATCTTATTTGTTGAAATGGCAGAAGGGAGGGAGGAAGAAGATCATGCAGCTTATGAACCATGGATTCAAATCCTCATCTGTCTATAATTATGTATTTTTCATCTATGGAGAACTTCAAGGTGAAAGATACCTTTATATGAACAATTCATACAGGTAGAAAGAGAGGAATTGGGTCATACAAATAAGAACAATCTTACATATTTTTAACAGATGGAAAAATCCACCCAAAAATCTCTTCCTAAAATAGCGAACTTCACATTGTCAGCTGCCACTCATCTCAAATCTGTTTTAGAGAACTTATAAAAAGGATAGCTAGAGACCACTTTCTGTTCTCATGGATAATAATTTTTAAAGTGCTATTTAGACATCCATGGTCCATAAATTCCTTGCTTGTATCCTATTTCAGATTTCTTTGCCATGGTACTATTCCATGCTTTTGGCTGAATGTGAGCTGTATTGTCAGTGGCTGTCCTGCAGTTTTGAAAAGACAAGTGTGCAAAGGATTTGAGCAATAAATACAATGAATTATTGCATGATAGAATGAACTGAAAGAAATGCTGAAGAACACCTAGTCCAACCTTTCCTTTAATACAGGAAGAAACTGGTCACATTCCATTCCATTCCTAAAACCATGTACTTTGTATTCTGTGTTTGTGTAAAGGATATATATTTTTTAAAAAAGCTTTGTTAAAAACTTCCCCTGTGGAGAGTTATGGCAATTTGCACTTTATGGCTTTTCCTTCCATCCTGTAGAGATGATTATACTGGGAATCCATCTCACTCTTTGAAAAAATGGATGAAACATGCTATGGTTGAGATAGTACACATGGAATCCTGAGCACAATGCAAATTCTTGAATAAACACAATCTAATCACAGATAACTTAAATAATTATGTTACTCACCTTTTCACCCCAAAGGTAGGGATCTTATTGCAGGCCATTAAAAGCTGACTCAAGTTCTCAGGAGAAAAGATTGGATTACATCCATTGATCATAATGGTAGACTGGAGGTCTTAGAATCATGAGCATCCTACTTTTCATCAGAAATCTCATCCTTCCATTGATTGTCTGCCAGAACTCATTTCCTAATGGTTAGCAAACTCTCATCAACCCTCATTCTCCTCATTACAATGATACTGAATTCTCAGCTACTTAAGAGTGAAACATCCCCCCCCCCCCAAGCCTTGCTGCCTTTCTCTATCTCTCCCATCCCCATTTATCTAAATCTTTCCCCTTCAATAAAATTCTTCAGATCTGCCCATTCCTTTTGTTGTGCCTTCTGGAAGCCCCATTTCTTAAATAAGTAACTCCATTTTCCTTTAAACCTCTTTTTCTTCTCATGACATTTATTGTGCTCATAAAAACCAGCCACCCACTTAATCAGTGGTGAGGAATCTGCAGCCTTGAGACTATATGTGGCCTTCCAGGTCCTTGGGTGCAGCCTTTGACCTGAGTCCAAATTTTACAGAAGAAATCCTTTAATTAAGAGAATTTGTTCTGTAAAGTTGGGATTCAGTCAAAGTGCCACACTTGAGGACCTAGAGGGCCACATGTGGCCTGGAGACTGAAGGGTCCCCACCCCTGCCCTAGATGCTGCTGCTTCCCTGGCCATGATTTCTAAAACTTGTTACACATCACCTCTATATCCCTTGAAACATGTTTCAATAGTTTTGAAGTCAGCATCATAGTACTCCTTGCTCTCCATTTCCTCTTCAAGACTCTTTTACTATCCCACTACTCCTAGCAACCTGTCTTGAGGCTCATTCTTTCTTAATTTGTCATGCAAACCACAACCTGGCAATTCCTATCTACAGGACTCACATGTTTCTTAATTCTTTTTCAATGAGTCTAGTCTCCCTCTCCAAACCAACTTCTGCATTCATATTACTTCACTATATAAAGCATATTTTTTGTTGCTCAAATACTCTAATCTCTCAAGGCTTGCAATCTATTCAACTTTTAAAATCTACACTTCCATTTCAACTCAGGACACTAACGGATGGTCACTTTTTTATCTTATCATTCACAAATACTCTACTTCCATGATAAAGAACTTTCTTTAGGGGACAGAGCCAAGATGGCAGCATAGCAGCAGCAACACATTGCAGCTCTCACATAGCCACCCCAAAATACTCATGGAATAGGACTCTGGACCAATCCTAGAACTTCAAAACGCACACAAAGATACTTCCCACTAAAGTC
>JAQQSV010021012.1:0-10872 GCA_028646515.1 Pseudochirops corinnae
AAACAGCAGGAGGGAAGGGGCAGGAGATGTGGTTTGAGCCCTGAATTGTCATAAGGTCGACCAGTGGTCACAGATTTGAGCTCAGGTCAAGTGAGAAGTTCCCATCCTAATTTGCAAGTGGATGGGTTTTGTTTGCTAGGACAAAAGGAGGTAGTACCTTGAATGAAGAGTTAATGGTTTGAGAGGAAATACCTCTAGGCTGGGGCAGGGAAAGACAAGTACAGCTGGGGGAAGGGGAGAAACAGTTAAGAAATGTGGCTTTTACAACTTAACACAAAACTGAATTAAAGTTACCCCAAAATATACTACATAGGCCACCCAGCGCCTCTTCATTACTTTTTTCATGATTTCCTTTGATTTTCTAAATCTTTTTTTCCCTTCAAATAAATTTTCCTATGAGTTTAATTGGTATAGCATTAACTCCATAAATTAATTTTCATAATATTGTCATATTCCCAGATGAACAATGAATATCTCTCCATTTATTTTTTTATTTATTTCTCAAATGACCACAAGTTCAAGAATTAAAAGGGGAATAGAAAAAACAAAGTAGGAATGAAAGGGGATTAGCACTAGCATATGTCAAACTTTCCTATAAAACAGTGGTTTCCAAAATGAGAGCAATGTCATACTCTCAGGAAAATTGCATGACCCCAAGGGGTGTATGATCAACCAATCCCTGAACACATGCATCATATTCCACTCTACCTATGCTGGTAAATGTTTAATAACCAGTTCTCAGGGGGGAAATGTATATACAACACGCTTTTAAATTTAATCTGTATCATTAACATTTTTCCCATCACTTTCTTAAGTCTTGACAATCAATAAATCAAGACCTAATTTGTAGTATTTGCCAATTTCCAAGATATAAATGTTCCCACTAAAATGTTAATAATGGTCCCAGCTGGAGTTTACTTCTGTATCCTACCTTCCCTGCAATAGCCAACTGTGGACCTTATCTCCAATATCTGTACAACCACTCTTTACTTATTATAGTGCAACACTCTCCCAGCCCACTCTTTCTCCTTTTCATTTTTTTCCAAGCTCCTAATCTTTCCTCTTGTGAGCTGGGCATCCCCCTTTAGGATAGCAATAATATAATCCCTACTCCTTTACTCACAGCAACTATACATTGGGAAAAGGCCATTATTACAAACAAATTGGAGGAGAAAGGAAATATCTTTCATACCCATGAATAAAGAGAATTTTTAACCAAACAAGAGATACAGATTACCATAAAAGATAAAAAGGAAAATTTTGGTTACATAAAATGAAAACTTTTGCACAAAAGCAACTATACCATTAAAATTAGGGGAGAGGGGTAGCTAGGTGGCACAGTGAATAGAGCACCAGCCCTGACCACTTACTAGCCATGTGACCTTGGGCAAGTCACTTAACCCCAATTGCCCTGCCTTCTCCCCTCCAAAAAAAAAAAGCAAAAAAAACTAGGGGAGGAATATTTGAACACAGCAAATCTGCATAGCAATTTTATCAGATAAAAGTCTAATATCCAAAACATATAAGAAATTGATATTAAGATACAAGAACAAGAGTCATTTCCCAATAGATAAATTGACAAAGACATGAACAGCAGTTTTCAAAAGAAAAAATGTTGTGACCAAACAAGAGATAGAAAGCATTATGAGATATGAAATGTATAATTTTGATTATATTAAATGTAAAAGTTTTTGTACCAAATCAATGCAAGCAAAATTAGAAAGAAAGCA
Source organism: Pseudochirops corinnae (assembly GCA_028646515.1). Lineage (NCBI taxonomy): Eukaryota > Metazoa > Chordata > Mammalia > Diprotodontia > Pseudocheiridae > Pseudochirops > Pseudochirops corinnae. Next base: position 1,731 of record JAQQSV010021012.1, read on the forward strand.
GAAAGCTGAGAAAATTTTTATAGAAAGTATCAATAATAAAGGCCTCATTTCTCAAATATATAGTAAACTGAGTCAAATTTATAAAAATAAGAGCCATTTCCCAATCAATAAATGGTCAAATAATATGAATATGAAGTTTTCAGACATAGAAATCAAAGCTATCTAGAGTCACATGAAAAAAATGCTCTAAGTCACTTGATTAGAGAAATATAACTTAAAACAACTCTGATGTACCACTTCATACCTATAAGATTGGCTAATATGACAGTAAAATGATAAATGTTGGAGAGTATGTGGGAAAATTGGACACTAATGCATTATTGGTGGAGTCGTGAACTGTTCCAACCATTTTGGAGAACAATTTGAAACTATGCCCAAAGGGCTACAATACTATGCAAGCCATTTGATTCAGCAATACCACAATTAGGTCTGTAAGCTGAAGAAAGAGATTTTTTTTTTAAATGGTAGAAGACATATTTGTACAAAAATATTTATAGCAGCGCCTTTTGTGGTAGAAAAGAATTGGAAATTGAGGGGATGTCCATCAACTGGGAATGGCTGAACAAATTGTGGTATATGATTGCAATGGAATACTATTATGCTATAAGAAATGATAAGCAGAATGATTTCAGAAAAACCTAGACTTACATGAACTGGTGCAAAGTGAAGTGAACAGAACCAGGTGAATAGTATACATAGTAACAGCAATACTATACAGTTATCAATTACAAATGACTTAGCTATTTTCAGCAATACAATGATCCAAGAAAATTCCAAAGGACTCATGATGAAAAATTCTATCCTCCAGAGAAAGAACTGATGGATTCTGAATGCAAATCAAAGCACACTGTCTTTCATTTTGTTTCATTTTTTCATAGTTTTTTTGTCTGTATTTTCTTGACTGATATGGAAATAGGTTTTGCATGATTAAACATGTATAACATATCAAATTGCTTGCCATTTTAGGAAGAAGGGATGGAAGGGAGTGAGGGAAAGAATTTGGAATTCAAAGTTTAATAAATAAATGCTAAAAATTGTTTTTTACATATAATTAGAAAAAATAAAATATCGTTTAAAAAAGAAGAAATGCAATTTAACAATAACTGGATGAAAAATTGCTCCAAATTGTTAAAAAGAAAAATGTAAGTTTTTTTTTAAATGCCAAGTTTTGGTGTTTTTTAACTCCTCAGACTAGCACTAAGAAATTGGACTTACCCGGGTCACATAGATTAGTAGACATCAAGGCTGGACTCAAATCCTTGTCTTCCTCCCTCTTAGATCAGCCTTCTATCCATTCCAATGGGGCTACTGTTGTTTTACTTATTAAATTAAAAAGCCAATATGTAGGCTGCAAGCTTTAGTTCAGCAGACCTAGATGTCATGGGATCACAGATTTAGGTAATCTAGCCCACCCTCATTTTAGTTTATCATTTAAAAACAATTTCTTCTTTATTATGAACATAACACACATGAATGGTTCTATATACAAGGAACAGAAAATTGTACATGAAACTGTGAATTTCCCTTGTGTATGGTTTCTTTAAAAATAGTGCATATTAAATTAAACATGGTAGCAACAAATTTGCCTTGCATGCCTATGCTCTACACTTCCTTCTGTTCTCTTCTGTGTGTATATTAATGTTTCATTGACAATATTTTCTTTTATTTCTTTTTTTAAATCACTGTTACTACCCACCAATTGTCTTCCTTCCAAAAAGAAGCCCTCCCTTATTAAAAACAAGTTTAGTCAAGCAAGCCAAAACAAAACATTGGCCATAACTGAAAATGTTTATCTTATTTTGTACCTCTAGTATTTTTCAATCTACTATGCCAATTCAAATAGAAAAGAAATAATGTTTTCTTTTAATAACATCTCACTTATCTAAAAGTCATTTATGTCAACACAGTTGAGAATCATAGAGGAAATAGACAAAAAAAAGACTTGCATAGAAGCTAAACTAGATGTTGCTAAAATCATGTTTTTTCCTCAAATAATCACTCAAAAAACAAGCATACTAAGGGATCACATTTAGGAGAAAGAAAAACAATTTTGAAAATCACCAACAGAAATTCAAAAGCATAGTGGTCTGGAGCTATTTAGTGTGGAAACCACATCTTTGAATAATTCTTAACAATATCACTATATTACAATATGGTCCAATAATCAATGTTTTTAATAATGGACTTAAGACATAATGAAAAAAATTAAATTTCCTGGCACTCTATCTACTATGCCACCTAGCTGGTATGGTAGGTGACAGATGAAATGACTGAGGAAACAGAGGTTTGAGCTTCTGAGCATATCCATTTGTTAAGTAATGCATGCCAACTGCCCAACAAATTGGGACCAGTTGCTTTCCTCAGTTTTGGTACTAGACTCTAAATACAGGGGGAGAGAAACTTTTATGCATTAAAAACAATCAAATAAAGCCAATTAATTAAAAGAAAACAATTAACCAGTATGCAAAATTAGGTAATCTGATTTCTAATTGAAGGAAAGATTAGGGACTTTCCAAGTTTGGAGGGGCAGATGTAGCACCAATGCAATATTTATAGCACCCATGATCTTGATCAAGACCGCGACTATAAGTATTGCATGACATTCAATTGCAAAATATACAGATTCCCCAGGTAGAGGACAGAACTGAAACATTTATTTAAACATCAGAAAACCAAATCCTCAAACCAGTAAGCCGATTCCATCATAGTACCAAACATATTAAGAAGTCATAATAACAGAGAGCAACAGCATTCTTCAGCCTACCCACAAATCAAGACAAGATCAATATTTACTCATAAACTTCTCTCTTTCCTTGCCTGAGCACCTCTGTCTCCCACCATCTCTCTGGTTCTGGCTCCCAGCTTTCTGTGGGCTCTGCTTCCCTTCAGCAAACTTCTCCCACCCCAGTCTCCATGTGACTATATGCAGTCTATTAGGGGGAAGAGTTTATCTTCATAGCAGGGAAGCTTCCTGTGGGCTCTGCTCCACCCTTCAGCAAATTTCCTCCACCAAAGGCTCCATGTGATTACATTCAGACTATTATGGGTCAGAGTTTACTTTCAAAGCAGGGGAGATCTTCAAACTCCCCTCTAGGTCTATTAAGGGACAGGGAAGATCTTCAAATTCCCATGCCCATTACATTCGGCCCCAAGATCTTTCATGTCCCTTACATAGCAAAAATACCTTAATACTAAATGAGAGTTTAGGGATAACTGGTGGAAAAACTGGTGTCAATAGAACTTTGCAACAATGTAACAGGGATAATAGAAAAACTGTGCACATAAAACAATATGCTTGCTAAAATCATGTTTTTTCCTCAAATAATCACTCAAAAAACAAGCATACTAAGGGATCACATTTAGGAGAAAGAAAAACAATTTTGAAAATCACCAACAGAAATTCAAAAGCATAGTGGTCTGGAGCTATTTAGTGTGGGAACCACATCTTTGAATAATTCTTAACAATATCACTATATTACAATATGGTCCAATAATCAATGTTTTTAATAAAGGACTTAAGACATAATGAAAAAAATTAAATTTCCTGGCACTCTATCTACTATGCCACCTAGCTGTTATGGTAGGTGACAAATGAAATGACTGAGGAAACAGAGGTTTGAGCTTCTGAGCATATCCATTTGTTAGGATGGGAGTGGGGGCTTGAGCACAAGCACCCATCGTTCCCCCTCAAATGAATGGGGCTCAAAATCTTGGGGTAAGGGAAGGTCTCTTTTCCAAAGCTTCTTCAAGCAGAAATTGGATGTAGAGCTGTCCCTGCCCCAAGAGGTCCCATTTGAAAGTTCAGTTCTTTAGCTGTCATCTGGAACTTGGTCAATGCCAGCTTCACGGCACATCACAGTCATGGACAGGGTATGGCATCTGACTTAAGCAATCAGGCATCTGCAGGTGTAGGGTATCAAGCCTGAAGAAAATAAATCCTGCAAACAAGCTTAACAGACAAAAAGCTAAAAACAGACAAATATAGGGTCAGCCATGCTTCTGGAGTCCATGAACTCACTATCATAGACTCATTCACAGGAGAATATATGACACTGTCCTCCTTGCTCTATTCCAATGGCATCTACTGGAAGAAGTTCAGCAAGTTGACCACTTTCACCTATCCCAGCATTTTCTTTAATCTGAATCGCCCTGAAGGTGTGACAAACTTGGATACAATGGTTCAGGAGCATATATAGAGGCACTTCTCACTTCTCTATTCCATCTAACATCAAGCCCATTTTCTTGATACATTTTGTATAGTTCATTGATTGGAATGCCATCAATTTTTCTAAAATCAACCCCTTCTCTCAACAGGGCAATAAACAGTTCTTTTCTTGGCAGTCTATTCTGACTTTGAATCTACCAGCTATTTATTCTTCTCTCATGAGGAAATTTATCTTTTTTCCATTCTCCTAAATCATGAGTTGTAAAATCTTATCTAGCACCTGACAGAGGTTGTCCTATTTCACCAATTAATAGAGTCAGAAGTAGGTGCTTATAAGCAGGAGAAGCTGTCTTCATCATAATATTTCTATGAGGAACTGCTAAGGGGATTTCATGATATGTATCTGCATCTCCAACCATGATAGCAGTTTTCATTACTTCTTTCAACTTTCTCACACAGTCTCTAAGCAAGTACCAGGGTCTGTCTCCACTAGGCCACATAGAATCAGCAGAATATATTCTATTGCATACAGCAACAGCTAGAGCTAACAGATTGGATGTATTGTTACCTCCTGACAAATGAAAGTCTCTAAAAGTTTACTGGACAAAAGGATTCTGGTAAATACTTATAAATTTCAAGCAGTCCACTCTATCACAACCCCTACAGCTCCTTCGTCACTGATTCTTACCATCCAAGACACTAAAGATTCTCATTCTTTGGGTGAATCTGCTCAAAATATCAGTAACCTCCTGTTGAGTGAAATCCTCAAGTATCTCCTTGAACACTGCTTGTCCTCCCTGACTCTCCTGCCTTCTTAGTATTGGGCGAGGTTCTGCCCTTGTAGAAGCTTCACCATGAAACAATGTATCCCTTAACATTGTATCACTCTCCTAGCAGTCACTGTCATAGCAACTAGGCTTAGACTCTACCAAAGCTGTATGAACTTTCCTCCTGTTACTTTTTTTCTTCTTTTTCTGAGTCAAATTTACAACAGCCCTTTCTGCTTCCAGAGACTCTCCAGTTTCCTCTTCTACCATCTACCACCTGAGACTCAGCTTGCTCTTCTAAAGGGGGCCTCAAATTCTGACATTTAGTCATCTCTTGTAACAACTTGTCCCTGCTTTTACACACAATATGGTAACCTGTTAGTAAAACCCAGCCTCTTCTACTTACTGCCTCCAGCTCTCTCCCAGGTTTTATCGGTATTCTTTGCAAACATATTTCTAAATCTCTAACTACTCCCTGTTGTAGTTCCCAGTTTTCACAGAGCCCTGTACTTTTAGACCATTCCCCTGCTAGGGAGGCATAAGGCAAATCCTCCCATCCTAGGATAGCCATTTCTTCTTCTAAATCCCTTCTGCCTCCAATTAGAGGTCTGATATTTCACAATCCCATCCTCATCACCAAATGTAGCACCAATGCAATCTTTACAGCGCCCATGATCATGACCCAAGACCGTGATTATAAATATTGTATGACATTTGATCACAAAATATACCAGATTTTCCAGGTAGAGGACAGAACTGAAATATTTATTTAGACACCAGAAAACTGAATCCCAAAACCAGTAAGCTGATTCCATCAAAGTACCAAAGACATTAAGAAGTCATAATAACAGCAGCTATGTGGCACAGTGAATAGAGCACCAGCCCTGGAGTCAGGAGAACCTAAGTTGAAATCTGATCTCAGATACTTGACACCTACTAGCTGTGTGACCTTGGGCAAGTCACTTAACCCCAATTGCCCTGCTCTCTTCCCTCCAAAAAGCCAAAAAACAAAGGAAGTCATAATAACACTGAGAGCCTTCAGTCTTCCCATAAACCAATACGATATCAATATTTACTCACAAATCTCTCTCTCTCTCCTTGCCTGAATACCTCTCTTTCCCATGCTCTTTCTGGATCTGGCTCCCAGCTTCCTGTGGGCTCTGCTTCCCTTCATCAAACTCCTCCCACCACAGGCTCCATGTGACTACATTCAGCCAATTAGGGGGCAGAGTTTACTTTCAAAGCAGGGGAGGTCTTCAAACTCCCTCCTGGGTCTATTAAGGGGCAGGGAAGATTTTCAAATTCCCATTCCCATTACAGGAGAATGAACAGGTGCAGTTCCCTGAAATCAGAAAAGGAACTGTCCCACTCTCCCCAAGTATCTGTGAACAATCAAAGGAACATAGAACCAATAACTTATTGAACAGTACAAGGCCTGTTTTCAAATAAGAAATATGGATCACTTGAGATGTACAATTGTAAGAAAACTCCTTTAATCAGTCTTTGAGTTTGACTGGGTTTCTGGTCAGCATAAGCTAGGTCCTTACTTAAAAGTCTCTAAGCAGCAGGCAGAGATGGTCCAGTTTCCCAGACATACAAGATTAGGTTTAAACAATACAATAAATTTTCTTCCCCAATTCCCATAATTGAATAAAATTTTCTCCCAGGACAGAAATAGAACTAGACCCATAACTGAACAAACAGAAAGGAAACTTGAGCTAGCCTCCAGAATTGAGTCACAAGTAGGAATCAGTGTGGTTCATTCAATTCCCACTGCCACTTACTGCTCCAATCCACCTAATTCCTTCACTGCCCCCAGCTGATAGAGAACTGGCATTAAAACCAGGAAGACCAGAATTTAAGTGTAGTCTCTGACACAAATGTGACTGAGCAAATCATTTAACCTCTCAGAGTCTAGTCAGCTCTCTAAAACTAAAGTTGCAGAGAAAGTATAGACTAGCATTGGTAGAGGAAGTTTCTTCACTAGGAGTTCCCTACACCAATGTAATTATAAATCTAGCTTGTTGAAAACTCTAAGAATGATCAAAAATACTTGCAAAGAATGGGAATTTGAGGAGGTGCCCACAAGTTGGGGAATTGCTGGAAATGTTAAAGTAAATAAATATAATGGGATACCATTTGTAAGAAATTATAAAGAAAATGGTTTCAGAGAAACCCTAGGAAGATTTCTATGAACTGATGCAGAATGAAATGAACAGAACCAGGAGAACAATTTATAAAATGCTAACGATATGGTGATAACAAATGACTTTGAAAGAATTAGGGACTCTAATCAGTGTAATGACCAACTGTGATTCCAGAAAAATGATGATGAAGCATGCTATCTACCTCCTGATAGAGATGTGATGGACTGAGACATATATTTTTTGGGCATGGCCAATAGGAAAATTTGTTTTGTTTGACTATACTGTATTTGTAATGGGGGTTTCATTTTTCTTTTATTCTCTATCAGAGTAAAGATAGGGTGGGAGAGAAAAGTATTTCTATTAGGTAGATGGATGGATGGATGGATGGATGGATAGAGATAAAGATATAATTTTAAATGAAATAAATATTTATTAAATTTTTAAAAATTTTAATGCTTATGGACTTGACTCAACAATCTCTATCATATAGGGAATATGTAATAGAACCAAGATTTAAGTTCAGAATTTTTTAAGACACAAAAGTTTACATCTAAAAATGGTTCTTTAAAAAGTTACCTAAAGAAAGCACTTCAGTTATGAAAAAAATTCACTGTGATTGAAATTTTTTTCTTCCACATGGCTGGAGAAATGAGGTAATACTAAGATGGCATATATATCCATACTTCAAAAAACATATAATTTTGTCAGTGTAAGCACATCCTCCATTGAAGGAGGTCATGTTCCCTTTAGTCTGAGATTTCCTGAGAGTGAAAAATCCATCACCCTCTGGCCTACCTGGTGATGATGCTCTCCAAAACTAGCAAGGCTAAACCTTAGATAGCTAATACCCAGCTCATTACCAGCCCACCCCCAGTTTGGTAGGATTTGCTGTATTTATTCTTTATTACTGAAGATTCATGAACCCAAGATTCTTTCCTTGCCATGCTGCTATTATATCCTCTCAAGATAGGAACAGACCATTTAAACAGAAATATCAAAGCAGTGCTTCCAACTATGTAAAATCCCACAGAAAATGCTGTGGCACAGCTGTCATTCCACAAGGACTCTGGGAGATGTGGCAGCTGGCCTGTTGTAATGAGCATTTGCCAAGTTTAGGTTGATATCAGATTGGGTCAACGTCACAGCAACTGCAGTGGGAATCACTGTTGGCAGGAGTTGGGTCACCTTTCCAATGCAAGACCTCAGGCAGACCCTGCAAGGTAGATATTGAATTTGGAATAGTTAATCAGTGTTCACACTCAGCCCTCCCCAGAGTTCCCCTCAGGTTCCCTAGCACTTTTGTTTTCTTTTCTTATTTTTATGCATACATTTTTTTTTTGTAGTTTCTCAGTCATTTCAGTTGTCTCCTACTCTTCATGACGCCATTTGGGATTTTCTTGGGAGAGATACTGGAGTGATTTGCCATTTCCTTCTCCAGCTCATTTTACAGATGAGGAAACTGAGGCAAACAGGATTAAGTGACTGTAATAGTAATCAGTTTAGCAGGATACTTAAGTGCTAAGTGTGGAAGGTGCAAACTCTGTCCCACTGTTGAGAAGGCATGAACCCCCCTACTGATGTGGAAGAAGGGGACTGACTGAGCCCCTGTTGATGTGGAAGAAGGGGATTGGCTGAGCAGCCCCTGTTGATGTGGAAGAAGGGGATTGGCTGAGGTGTGCACATAAGCAAGAATTCCAGAGACAGACAGACAGAATTTGAATGCTGCTCTTGCTGAAGGAAGAATTGTGGAGACTGAAGCTGGCTGAGGCAGAGAGAGACAGAGAGACAGAATTGGAACACTGCCCCTGGTGAAGGAAGAATCCTGGAGACTGAGGCCAGCTGAGAGAGAGGAAGAGAGAGGGAGAGAGAGAGAGTTTCTCTCCCAGCATCTGGAAGCTGAGAACTGACTGAGAATTGAGTTGGAGTTTTCCTGAGACCAGAATCAGTGAGGGCCACCTGGAAGGCTGAGAGGGCTTGCCTGAAGAAGCATGACCAGGATAAGACTTTGTTTGTTCGTGGCCTGGCTGATCCTTGAGTTCCAGGCAAGAGAAGTGGTGAAGAGT
>JAQQSV010021013.1:0-10872 GCA_028646515.1 Pseudochirops corinnae
TTTTTTAGGGTGTTGATTTCTTCAGTCAGATTGCTGACTCTCTTTTCATTATTTTCTTGCAACATTCTTATTTCTCTTCCCAATTTTTCTTCCACTTTTCTTATTTGGTTTTCAAACTCCTTCTTCAGCTCATCTCTAGCTTTAAGGCATTCTTCATGTTTATTGGAAGTCCCTGGTGGGGGTGCTCTGGCAGCACTCTCCTCTTCCCTCTCTCTGCCATGATCCTTCTTTTCCCCAAAGAAGGAATCTAGGGTTTGGTTGCTGTTCTTACTTTGTTTCTTATGCTTATTCTTACTCATGGTTGGTCAGTCCATGATTTTTTTTTTAAATCTCTGTGGGGCTCTGCTTCCAGAAGGGAAAGCTCTGTCCCAAATCACTGGTGTCTTCCTGGCTGCCGAAGCCCTCAGGAAGGTGCTGGGTCCCTTTCCTACTTACTTCCGGCTCACTGAATAATGAAAACTCACAGGACTGAGGCCCAAGACCGTGATCTGGATCCAGGCTGCTCAACGCGAGAGCACTTGGCCTCTGAATGATCACTTAGTACCCCTGCTGTCTGCAGGCCGAGGGTGCAGAAGCTGCAACACGTGGAAGCGGGTGGAAAACCTCTGCTTTTCGCTTTCCAGCCCTGGAGGCCTTTCGGCCAGACCGCTTTTCTCCCCCTGATTTCGCAAGTCCCACTGACCTAGTTCTCAATATTGCTTGCAGCTGCTGCTGATCCAAGGCACCTCGGCTCCTCCTGTCCAGCCGCCCCCAGGGCTCAGCCAGGGCTTCAGGCCAGGCTGGTTTCGGTTCGCAGTGCTGATATGGTTCCTCGTAGCCAAGCTGACTTTAGTGGAAAGTATATTTGTGTGCGTTTTGGAATTCTAGGATTAGTTTAGAGTCATATTTTATGGGTATTTTGGGGTGGCTATGTGAGAGCTGTGATATGTTGCTGCTCCTACGCCACCATCTTCAGCTGATTACCTTTAAAAAAAAAAAGGCATACTGTATAAAATACATCTAAAATGGTGTTAACCAACTTCCTTGTCCATCTTCTGCACTAGACTTGGCTCTAAATTACTTTTGGCTGTTTCCAAAATTTAAGTACACCTTCAAAGAACAGAAATATATTGCAATTAAAGATATTTAAAAGAGAATAATACAGGCTATAAAAATTCCTGCTCAGTAATATGTAGGTTACTGTGTCTTAAATTTAACATGATCAGTTGTATGCAGGCTTTTTGTCTGCTTATCTTGGACATTAATCCTCATAGTTGGTCATTCATATTCTGTCCTTTATAATCCAAAGGTCCTTCCTGACAAAGGAAACAAACAAAATAAGAAATGAACAGCTCTGCCTTCATCTCTGATACTTAATTATCATTGTCTCCTTTTGTGGCCTCTCTGTCCCTTTGATCTTCCTTTTTGCTCCCAACAAAGAAAGCTCAAGACTATGCTTTTACTTTTAAATGAGAAAAGTCTTTGCCTAAAGTGTAGTATAGGGAGAAACAGGTAGAGTTTCAGAATTTTTCTGATGGATTTTTTTTTCTCTTTATGGATTTACGTATAATCCCAGAACTTTATGTTATTTAAAAAACAAAAAGCTTTTGTCAGCGTTATTTTGGCCCCATGTAAAAAACAGTGTCTAACAGAATATTCTCTGCTATTAACAAGGTTCCATTGATAATTCTTTTCAAATTGCTTTATTTTTATATCATATACAAAGAAGTATGAAGTCCTAAAATGCTTTTGGTCTTTGTGGAGTTTCAGAAAAGCTGGTTTCCTTGCTCTGGAACAGCCTGAAGGAATTCTCTTCTTGAAGCAAAGCTTACCCTCTGTGACCCTTCTTTTGGATGTGGCCCCTCCCTAGTTGAGTTTCCCTGATAGAAGGACTATCTTCCACTTTTCTGTTTGTTGCTAGTCTTCCTATGGGTTTCTTTTATTGTTGTTGTGGAAATTGAATTTAGTTCTTTTAAAATTTTGTTGGCTATCTTTTGTTTTTCTATCAACGAAATTTACCAAAATATCTATTCTCCCTCTCCCCAAAAGCCACAGATAATAAAAAGGGGGGAGGGGAACAGTTCAGCAAAACTAACCAACACATCAGCCAAGTCTGACATTATATATTTAGTTCTATGCCCAGGGTTCTCTGAGCCTGCAAAGATGGATAGGCAATGTTATAGCATTATTTTTTAAAATTTCTTTTCTAGTTATAAACTTAAACATTGATAAGCATAAACATTTCCGTATATAATGAACAGAAAAAGAACTTTATATGAAATTACAAATTTCTACTGTGAATGATTTATTTTTTAATTAGGTGTTAAATTTAACTTAGTACTACCTACACTGCCCTGCTTTTCTGAATCCCTTCTGAACTTGTCTTCTGAACTCTTCCGTGTATTTTTAAATGTTTTACTGATGTGCTTTTCTTTCTTTTCTCATTTTTTGGTATCATTATCACAACTCAACCACTGCCCCCAAAATTCTTTCTTCCTTTTTAGCTGTCAAATTAAAGCCCTCTCTTGTAACAGATAAACATCATCCAAACACGTTGCCTGTGTTATCCTGCTGCTCTTTCATCCATCCTGTCTCTGCCAGGAAGAAGGAATACATTTCTATCATTAAGGCCTCTGGAGTTGTTGTTGATCAGTCATTGCATCATTAGACTTCTTAAGTCCCTCAGAGTTTTGTTTCCTGTTATCCTAGTATAAATTGTTATCCTAGTATAAATAGATTTCTTGTAGCACAAATTTTCCATCACATTTTTGTGCCACATTTTGTTTAACCATTCCTCAGTTAATAGCTCCACTTTTTCTCTAGTTCTTTGTTACTATAAAAGTGCTACTATCAGTATTTTGTCTTTTTTTCTTTATATGAGAACTACATTAGGAATATAATGCAATTAATATAATAACCATAAATATGTAAATTACTCATACAATTTTCACTCATTTCTATACTCAGAATTTTGGCAGTATTATAAGAAGTGCAAATTCCGTGCTTTTCTTTTTACATTTTTTTTATTCTGATAGATAGTTTATTTTTCCCAAAATGACTTGTATAGTTTCTTGCCTGAAATATGTTTTTGTTCACTTTAGTTAAGCTATAATTATCCAGATGGTAAAAAATTTGTGCAAAAAAAAAGACAGCTAGCTAGTAGGTTGCTTGATGCATCTGAAATATTTAGAAATGTTCATTTCTAGACACTGTTATTTGAAAAATTGTAATTGGAGAAGAGTAACATGAAAGATGAAGGAAATGTTGATTTTATATTGTTAAGGAAAAACTGTCATGTGTAACTGGCTTGTCACAGCAATAAAGTATATTTTGTAAGTATAGAAATTATCTAATTAAAATGTGATATATATATATATATGTCTTTTAAAAATATTAGAAAGAAACATAAAAGGAAACAAATTGTTGGTATATGATGTGTAGACAGTTTAGGTAATGTAGTTATATGTAATTCTAAGAGCCAATATTCCTCCCCAACTGAAAAAAAATGTAAAAATTTATACTAACTTTTAACAAAAAATGAAATGTAAGTCTAGGAAGAGTGAAAAAATACAGAGAGTAGTTAAAAACTACATACCATATTTCATATATCTATTTAATCTATTTTCTTAGAAGGGATGTATATAGTTCTTTTAGTTCTAATTTGTCAACTAGGAAATTTAGAGATAACTAAATTTTCAAGGGTGATTTATTGTTTGCCATTTCAATATTTATACAACTCAAATGATCATTTAGATAACAGGGCTACTTGCCTATCTAGTTATAGACATATGTTGTAACTAAGTTCAGTCATTTCCAAGTTTTTCTGGCAATTGTTACTTTTCCCATGTTACTTTGTAAACATTCTTTCTTCACAATTGGATTGGGTATACCCCAAGGAAGAAACTGTTTCATGACCCTTTGTAAAATCAGCACCTAATACAATGCCTCACATATACTAGGTGTTCAAGAAATGTATGAGGTTGATGCTTTAGAGTAAATGCATTCTCAACTAGATACAGGTGCTTATGGGTAATAATGTAGCTATGTATCTGGCTTGGTTTGTCTTTTGTCTTTTCAGACTTACAGATTATTCATTGTTTTTCTCCCATCGGGTAATTCTGAAAATGGAAAAGCAAGCAGATAGTTTATTAATAAATATGATCCAAATAAGAATAATTGAAGATGGAATGGCTAGGTGGCTCAGTGAATAGAGCACCGGCACTGGAATCAGGAGGATGTGAGTTCAAATATGGCCTCAGATATTTAACATACTAGTGATGTGACCTTGGACATGTAACTTAACCCCAATTGCCCTGCCTTGCCCCCTCCAAAAAGCAAAAAAAAAAAAAAAGAATAATTGAAGATAGAAACTACAGTAATAAGACTTCTGGTTACTTTAGTCTTTCCCTGTCGAAAAGAATTACTCAAAAATGTTATCACATTTCTTATAAAATCCTCATCTTGTTAAGCTTATGTTCTGTGCCAAAGGTCTAGTCAACTTTAGAACAGAAATTATGCCATTTTAACAGATGGCTATTAATTTAACCAGCCAAGAAACCACGTGTGTGCATTAAATGTTTGCTGGTGACATTCCCTTCTAGGAGCTTTTCTCAACAACTGTGTAAACGAAGTTGCTACATGTATGACTGAGGTTATTTGCTAATCTAATTCTAAAGTGGATTTTAAGAAATGAAGGAAAAAGAAGGAAGGAGAGGAGCAAAGAGAGAACTGGAAAAAGGATCATAATACTAGTGCTGGAAGGACTTCAGAATCCATGAAGTCCAACCCTCTCATTTTTTTTTTGGAGGGGAGAAGGTAGGGCAATTGGGGTTAAGTGACTTGCCCAAGGTCACAGGGCTAGTTTTGTGTTAAGTGTCTGAAGCTGGATTTGAACTCAGGTCCTCCTGACTCCAGGGCCAGTGCTCTATTTACTGAGCCACCTAGCTGCCCCAAACCTTCTCATTTTACGGGTGAAGAAAGTAAGGCTCACTCAGGGCAGTTAGTGACTTGGCAGTGACACATGGAGTGTCAGCAGTGAGATCTAAACACAGGTTTCTGAGTCCTGAGACATTGCTCTTTGTATATTCCTCAGGCTTTCAGGGAATAGTTTTCTTGCATGAAATTCTCTGTTGAAGCAGAAAGTGCTGATGTGAGGTTTATAATTTTAAGACTAATTTCAGCAGACGGAAGTAGCCCTTCTAAAAAGGCTTACATTTTGGGGTGGCTAGGTGGCACAATGAATAGAGCACCAAGCCTGGAGTCAGGAGAACCTGAGTTCAAATCCACCCTTGGACACGTAACATTTACTAGCTGTGTGACCTTGGGCAAGTCATTTAACCCCCAATTGCCCTGCCCTCACCCTCCAAAAAAAAAAGAAGAAGAAAAAAGGCTTAAATTTCTGTTGTCTACTCTAATGTCAGTAGGGAACCTAGATTGTTAGTAGTAAAGTCTCATTTAATCCTGTTATTTCTCCCTTTTAGTTTTGTTGTTGTATTGCTACACAAACCACCTGTTAAATTGTCTTTTTTCTCTCTTTAATTTCTTCCTTCTACTTTTTGATTTTCCCATTCCTTTCTCCTATTGTCTGCAAAAGCGGGATTTTCATTCTCTCAAAAACATTACATTCCCTGTGGAAAAAATGCAAATTAAGATGTGTAGTAGCTGTTCATTTTTCAGTCTTTCGATGGTAACCTCTATTGGTACAGGTTTTTGTTGGCATGGTATACCAGGGAAAGTATAAATTGCTGTAAAACTGGAAAAACATTTGAATGAATAAAGCAGATGTTCTCTTAGCATGAAGCAGATGTAAAACTTGCAAGTGTCTGTCTAATAAAGTATAGCATTTGGTTCTATACAGCTGGTGCCAAGATTACAGATTAATCATGTTTGAATGCATTTTTGCTAATTAGATCCCCCTCTGTTTTTATACTTTGAGGGGGTATTAAAAAGGGTCGTGTCACAATGAGTCACATTTTTTCTTTCTTTTCTTTCCCTCCTTGAGAGGCAGTATGGTATAGTGGAAAGAGCTCTGGACTCAGATTTAAAGTCCATGATATTCAAAATCAGTTGTTTAACCATGAGCAGATTACTTAACTTTCCAAACTTTATTCTCATCTATAAGTTAAGAATATTAATACATAAGCTACTTACCTCACCAATTTATGGTAGGGAAAGCATTTTTTAAACTTTACATTATATGGATATATACCTTATATTTATCTTTTTTAAAAATTTATTTACTTTTAGTTTATAATATTCAGTTACACAAGTTTTTAAGTTCCAAATTTTCTTTCCCTCACTCTCCTTCCCCTTCCCCCTATGACAACATGCAATCCAATATAGTTTCTACAGATACCTTCACATTAAATGTTAGTCAAGTTGTAAAGAAGAATTATAACCAATGGAATGAATAACGAGAAAAAAGAAACAAAACAACAAAATGAAAAAGAGAGCAAGTAGTTTGCTTCAGTCTGCATTCAGACTCCATAATTCTTTCTCTCGATTCGGAGAGCCCTTTTCCATCATGAGTCTTTTAGAGTTGTCTTATAACTTTGTATTACTGAGAAGAACCCAGTCTATCAAAGTGAGAGTCATCACAGATACAATGTGTCTGTAATTGTGTACAATGTTCTGCTTGCTGGTTCTGCTCCCCTCCCTCAGAATCGGTTTATATAAGTCTTTCCAGGTTATTATGAAGTTCATTTGCTCTTCATTTCTTATAGCACAATAGTATTCCATTACATTCATATACCATAACTTGTTCAGCCATTCCCCAATTGATGGGCATCCCCTGGATTTCCAGTTCTTTGCCACCACAAAAAGAGCTGTTATAAATACTTGTGTACATATGGGTCCTCCTCCCGCTTGTATGGTCTCTTTGGGATACAACTCTAGAAGTGGTATTGCTGGGTCAAAGTATTATATGTATGTATATATATCTCTTGAAGTTGGTTTTTCAGTTGTTTATGGATTGTGGTTTGTTTGTTTTTTTTACAAACATTTTAAATTAATTTCACCCTCATGGATGATATAATGACTAATTTCAGGTTTTGGAGGAATAAAGCACCTAGTCACCTTTAGCCAGGTCAGCTCTGCCCCTAAGACTCATTGCATTTTTTAAAATTTATTTTTTATTTTTCAACTCATTGCATTGTTAAGAAGACTTTTCTCCTTCCCCCTCCCTCCAGGCAATAAGCAAGCATGATGCTTGGCCTCCAGATTGTGTAAAATAAGGATACTGGACTAGATGATCTGAATGTGTCAGCTCAAAAATCGAAATGAACTTATAAAATGCCATAAAGCATCTAGAAACAGAAAATAAATACTATTTTTTCCTTCCCATTGGTTTGTTCATTTTACTTCATAGCTTATGTAATTAATGAATAATGTTTGGGGCATATAGATTTGAAATAAAAATAATTCTACTTTGGTTTTATATTATGCTTTGTTTTGTTTTTGCTTTTTTTTTTTTTGGAAGGGCAATTGGGTTTAAGTGACTTATCCAAGGTCACACAGGTAGTAAGTGTTAAGTGTCTGAGGCCAGATTTGAACTCAGGTCCTCCTGACTCCAGGGCCTGTGCTCTATTCACTGCGCTACCTAGCCACCGCTATGCATAGTTTTATATTATGCAATGTGTAGCTGGCAGGCCACTTGCCAAAGTATTTCTTCTACTTACAAAGGATGTTTTCCTCTACAATTTTTGGGGGCCATGCAAAATCTGTTGGCATGCAGTAAGCAGCCTAAGGGCCAGTTGTGCAGGCCCAAGCTAAGGTAATGACATAGTTTCTTTGTAGAGTAGGGATAAATAGATCTATATTACTGAAATTAAGAGCTCAATCTTTGATCACTGTTAGAAAAAACACTTTTCTAAACAGAATGGTCACTCCCTATGCTGGAAAAGCTATGTCTTTAATGCTTTCTGTGGTGTTCTTTTAATAAAGAAAGCTGTGGTTATGGGATTAGTTTTATGAGGAGGGTTGGAGCTTTTTACATATTTAAATCGCTTTACTAGAGAATATGAAAGATTTGTTTAGTTCTCAATAGAGAAGGCAACATATCATGTGTACTTTTAAAGTATATTGTTGAAATCAGTTATTGGAAAACATAGTCATTCTTCAGTTTGGGGGACTTATGACTGATTGTCTCACTAAAAATGTGAATACCTCACTACCAGATGTAGATTAACTAGAGGATTTCCTTGCTGTCATATTGAGTTGGGAGAGGGTCAGTGCTCTTCTAAACTGGAAGGGTTGTATCATTCATAATAACCTAGTCAAAAATAACGCCTAGTGGACGGCTTTTTAATGTGGAATTTTAATTTTTATTACCTGAGAAATAGTTGGAGGGTGAAAAAATAAGCACAATTAAAAACATAATCTTTTAGGGAGAGAAAGTGGTCTCGAGAAAGACGAACGGTAAGTAATACTGAATGTTAACAAGACAAAACATTGGAAGCCTTTAGTTGTAAAATAATAATTTAGTTATAAAATATTAATATTAAGATCAATAAAATATGCACAGATTTTAAGTCAAGAAAGAACCTCAGAGGCCATCTAGCTCAACAAATATCTAAACCACTTTCCCTCTATGTGAACTCATGCCTAGAATTGTTATGTGGAGCTTTGATGGAACAATATACCCCTGAAAAAGTTATATTTCTGTGGGAAGAATAGACTGTATACTGTTGGATTAATTTTTGATCAGTTTTTCTCCCCTACCAAATAAAAGATTCAATATTGATGTGAATTCTAATCTTATTTTTAATTTTGTGTGTCTGTATGTCTATGTGTATATGTGTGTACATGTGTGTGTACATCTACATCTGTATCTTCCACAAACTTTATAAAATCATAGATTTTTCAAGCTTCGGAGGATGCTTCATGTAATCTAGACAAATCTCCTTTTTACCTAATGAGGAAATTGTGACCCAGAGAGAGACTGTGATTTTCCCAAGGTCACACAGTTTGGCTAAGCTGAGATTTAAACTTGGGTTCTTTGATTCCAAATCCAATAAAAAAGATTGTTTTTGGGGTATACCACTCTTCTACAAACCACCACCAGCCCTGACATTTTTATATTGTTTTTATCAGTTAAATTCAGTATTGTAGAGTGTTACATAACCAAATCTGACTATAATGAGATTATTTTAAATTTTCACTTCTTCTGGGATAGAATATTTATTTATTTTCTTCCATTAATATTTTTCCACTAACGTGACACTTGTCAAAGTAAGATTGGTATGCAAAAGTCCTTCCTTCAGTGATAATACCTTACATTTTTAGAGTGAAAAGAAAATTGCTCATTTGTGTTGTTAGCATGGGGCCAATATTACTTGTTTAAAAAGTCTCTTTTTAGGCTATTTGTAGTTGTCATGATTGTAATACTAGGTGAGAATAGACAAGGTTTTTTTATTTAAATTTTATTTCTGTCTCTGTGTGGAAACTTTCTTATCCTCTGGAAACTCAAATATAAACTAGGTGGTTGATCTCCTGGGATTCAATTTTCAGGCATTTTTTTTTCTTCGTTGATACTATGACAGTAGTCACTGAAATGTAATAAAGTTACAAAAAAATAATAGGTCTAACTTTTTTTTTAGGAAGTGGAACGAGAAATATCATTCAGAACAGAATGTGGATTATATTACTCTTATTACAAACAAATGCTACAAGCTCCAACTATCTCAAAAGGTAATTAAATTAGAAAGTTTTACCTGTTGGTCTTTGGGGTTATTTTAAGGATAACTCATTTGAAGATAATATTTTAATCAAAATTGTGTTTTTAAAAATGAAATTATGGTTGTTATTTGAGAAGTAGATGGAAGTTATTTTAGAGACTATCCCAGATTCATAGGGAAACAGAGTGGATGGACAGCCACCTTTTGGGTCAAGACAACAGTAGCACTGTTTTCAAGTCCAGCCTCTGAGATGTACTGATTGCATGATGCTAGGCAGGTAACTTATCTTTCAGTGTCTTGGGCAACTATTTAAGACAATAAATTGTAGAAGAGTGACTGATCTGTATTGATGGGAGAAATTTTCTCACCTGAAATTTCCCTATACTAATGAAATCACAGATCTAGATATCCCTCCACCCACCAAAATCCCTCAAAAATAAAACAGAACACCATTCCAAAGTTATATAGCTTTTCAATTTTCATCTTTCAGTAACTTAGCATAAATGCCTTGGCCCTGGAAGAAGTTTTTATGTTATCATTTAGATACTGCTTTTAAAATATCATTTTTGTTAGGCATTTGCACTCGCCACCCCCCCCACACACACACTCTCTTTCTCTCTCTCTCTCTCTCTCTCCCTCTCTCTCTCTCTCTCCCCCTCTCCCTCTCCCTTTCTCTTTTTCTCTCTTTCACTCCCACACTCACATTCACATACACACATACACAACTACTGCTTTTGAATTTGCTGGATTTTGAATGAAGGGTTGAATTAAAAAGTATTTATTCAATGGCTTTGATTTACACAGCACTGAATATACAAATTGAAAAGCAGAGATTGCACCTGTTAAGGAACTCATAATTTAATGGGAGTGGGGGGGAAATGACACATATAAGAGGTTTAAGTCAAATGTAAAAATGTCCCATGGTCCTTAGGGGGCAGTGGCAAAGCAGATAGTAATGTAACTTTTTTTTTTTAATTTTATTATAGTTTGCATCATTCATTTCCACAAGATTTTGAGTTACATATTTTCTCCCCCTCTTTCCCCCCCCCCCACCCCAAAACAGCCATCCCAGTGTGTCCCCCCTCCCCCAGTCTATTCTCTCCTATGTCACTTTTCGGTAGGGCAGGATGGATCTCCCAACCGCAGTGCCTGTGCATCTCAGGTTCCAGTTGGGTGTAGTCAATAATAATAATAATAATAATTGCATATATAGATAGAT
>JAQQSV010021014.1:0-10872 GCA_028646515.1 Pseudochirops corinnae
AATACTTCAAAATATCATAACACAACTGTTTACCAGTAACACAATTATTGTGTTCTTACATTTAAACTTTTAAATTCAAAACCCATTTAATTACCAATCCAGTGATCTTAATTCAGCTGGATGTATTTTTCAAATTGTTGAACACAAACTTAAACTTGATTTAATGCCATGGAGCCAATCAACTTATCACTAGAAATCATTTACAATCCAGAAACCTTCAAATTAACACAAACACATACAATATTATATGAAGATTTTACAATTTAGACATTATGACATTAATTGTATTTCCAAATCATCACATTCAAAAATAGAAAATTGGCTTTACTCAGTACAAAGACTCTTCCCCCTCCCCCCCTCCTTTTTTTCCCCCCAAGTTGGGGGGATAACAAATTCCCTTCCCTTATGTGAACTTTCTTTACAATTTCAGGGTGGCCAGTCCTGGGATTGTAAGGAAATGAATTTTATAGATTTCCCAGATTACAGTAATTTCAAAAATATTACAACATTCAGGTCAGAGTGCCCCATTCTTCACTTTCTATCCCTTTGAATAACATTTAAACAAACAAACAAATAAAAATTGTTTTTGTTACAACATAGATAATACCCATTCCTGCTCACATTTTAGATCAGTTTACAATATACTGAGCTAATCATTCTAACTGCTTCTTTTGGTTCTAGTGATAATTCAAATATCTTTACCATATTCAGTGCCCATCTTTAAATTCAAATTTCTTAAGTAATATAGAATTCCAAAACATTACACATTTCACCTATATCCAGATTAACACATATAACCATATCCTCAGATAACGGCTTCTGAATAGGAATAAGAAAATTATTTTAACATGAGTTTATAAATATTTCCAAATTACATAATTTAGAAATGTTTAAAACTTATAGTCTACTAAAAACTTTAGGTGAATGCATTTCCAAACCCCCTTATACAGGAATTAAATTATAACTTTATAAATTTAAACCACTGTATGCCTTTTCATAATAGCCAAGAGTTCAAATGATCAGTCCAGACATTATTTACATTTATACCCAAATACAATGGTCTCACATTTTACCAAATAAAGCCAAATGCCAATCCATTTCCCCATAAATATCTTTAAGCTGACACATGGCTTTCAGAAGACACGTGTGTATGTGATCTCCACTTCACCTTCAATGGAGGCTCCACTTCTGCCTAATTCCCTGACACCTACCCCTAAGAAGATTGAAATCTTTTCCCTTTACTAAAAAGAACTGAAATCTTCCCTTTCTCCATCTCTGTCTCTGCAGTTCCGAAGAGAGAGAAAGAGAGAGAGAAAATTTTCAATTGTCTCAATTCCTTCTGGAGGGAGGGGGCATGCAAGTCCTGCCCCCCTTCCATTTCAGAGGATGGGGAGCTCCTTCCTCTCCCCCTTAGCATTTTCTGAGGAATTCCTTTTCTCTCCCAGACCCAAACCCAGCTAGCCCTGCCTGCCAGCCTGGCCCACTGCTTTTCTGCCCTCAACTCCTTCTGGAGGGAGGGGGTGTGCAAGTCCTTCCCCCTCTTTCTTTTTCAGAGGGTGGAAAGCTCCTTCCCCTCCCCTCACCAGACTCCTAAAAGCCCAGTATTCAACAGTGGAGGAAAAAAAAAACCCTTCCCTCCCCTTCTGGGAGCTGTTGCCAAAACTCCCCAAGTCTAAGACTCAATAGTGGAGGAAATAAACCTTCTCTCCCCTCAGTCACCCTAGGAGCTTACCAGATGGCACCCCTACCCCAGGACCCATTAGATTTGCTTACCTTTTAGGGCTATATGCATACAGTGTCCCAATTCTCCCACATCTCAAACATTTATCATTTTCCTTTGTTATATTAGACAACCAAATAGGTGTGAGGTGGTATCTCAGACTTGTTTTAATTTTCATTTCTCTAATCAGTAGTGATTTAGAGCATTTTTCATATGACTATAGATAGCTTTAATTTCTTCCTCTGAAAACTGTCTGTTCATATCCTTTGACCATTTATCAATTGAGGAATGACTTGTGTTCTTATAAATTTGATTCAGTTCTCTACATATCTTAGAAATGAGGACTTTATCAGAAACACCGTCTATAAAAATTGTTTCCCAACTTTCCGTTTCCCTTTGAATCTTGTTTGTATTGGTTTTGTTTGTGCAAAACTGTTTTAATTTAATGTAATCAAAATTGTCCATTTCGGATTTCAAAAATGTTCTCTATCTCTTGTTTGGTCATAAATTCTTCCCTTCTCCATAGATCTGAGAGGTAAACTGTTCCTTGCTCCCCTAATTTGCTTTTGGTATCACCCTTTATGTGTGAATCATGTACCCATTTTGACCTTATCTTCATATAGGGTGTGAGTTGTTGGTCTATGGCTAGCTTTGGGGCAGCTCATTAAATAAATGAGTGAGGCTAACTCTATACCTATGTAAAAAGCCTTAAGAAAGAGAGCTATAACTAGCACAGGGTGAACAGTACTTGGTCTTCAGTGACCAAATATCCAAGGAGGGCAGGGCATACTTCTTCTCTATCCCACTATTGCAGTGATTCCTCCTTGTGGGAACTATGGTCTTTGCACTTCACCTTGTGGTCCTCAGAGGCATCACTCCTTTAGGGCGCTCTGAGAGAGGTTTGCCCCCCCAACCAACACAATTTCCCCTTTGGTGGGATTCTTCTCAGTGTTGCCAACTCGTTCATACTGTCCTCTCTGCTGGTAAAGTGCCACATCCCCTACCCAGAACTGAATTCGCCCTAGTGGAAGTTTCAGATAGTCACAGTTCTGTCAGATGCCGTCAATTAATAGAGAGCAAAAATCCAATTTCTGTAGGTTCTTTGTAATTGGTCCAAATATTTTATCTTGACCTGTGTTGTTTTGTGTTTTTGTCTTGCTTTGTATCACACCTGGTAAGTGCATAACAAATGCTTGTAAACTTAACCTGAATTTTTGAACACTGATCCTCAACTCTGGTATTTTTCTTTGCTCTGTCTTTCCTCCACACCATCTCACTGCTGCTTTGGACCCACTTCCTTTAGTTACATGGACACATCTCTTTGTCTCAGGCACTTTCAGACTTTCTGTTGACCTCTTGAATACAGATGAGCCTTAAGCTTTTGTCCTTTCCAGAGTGCCACACACTAAGACACTCAAGCTGGAAGACTCTAGCCTAACTCCACCCTTAAGTTATGCCCCAATAGGCCTAAATCAAGGGGCAAAGTTACATCAAATTGACATGGGGCACATCTGCCACTGTCTCATCTGAAAGTAGCTGGGGGAGAGGCAATCACAGAACACAGGAAACAAAGCTGAGAAAAGGTAAAGTGTTATGTGCCCCAAAAAAGCCCACCCCTAAAAAAAGGCCCTGATTTCAGCAGACATAGTGAAATGAGGGCAAACGAGCCCACCTGCATGAAAATCCCTCCCTTCCCCAGAACTCCAGAGACACCCATTTCCCATGCTTTGAGGTTGGCTAGCCTCAAGAGCAGGGTACTTCCCAGGGAGCATTCCAGCCATTCTTCAGGGATAGCCTAAGTTCCTCATGAACATTTCCTGGCCTCCTTCTCACTAACCACATCTAAGGTCCCTTCAAGGGCTAAATCTTATGATCCATAGGTGCCACTGAGAGTTCTCTGCAGACAAACAAAAAAAATCATCTAAGGAGCCTGTTTGGGACAATGATTCAGCAAGATGACATTTGGAAGAAGGCGCTTTAAGGCTCCCACTTAGAGGGCAAAAGTCTACAGTTGAGGAAGTGAGAGATCTCCCTGCTTCCCAATCCTTGAGCCCTGGGAGGATGTTAGACATAGAATTCTCGTTCCTCTGCTGCTCTAAGACCCGGAAGTCACCTTTCCTAATTATGTCAAGAACTTTTCTGAATCATTCCAGTCCTAATCTGCTCTCTGACTTCCTCTCCCCAGGGTGTTCTGAGTGACTTCCTTTCCCAGGGGCCTTATAAGTCACAACAAATGGCCAGCACAACTTCACCTATGGTATTTCAAACAACTGCCTTGACTCTTCATTAGAAGTGAAAAGACTCTATAGCATTCTTCTCTTTATGTGTGTCATGGACCCCTTTGGTGATCTAGGGGAGCCTATGGACCTCTTTTCGGAATAGTGCTTTGAAATGCATAATATAAAATACCTAGAATTAGAAAGAAAACCAATTATACTGAAATATAGTTATCTAAATATTTTTTAAAACCCAAGCTCACAGACTCCAGGTTAAGAACCTCTGCTATTATATATTCCATTTTTCTGCAATCATTCTATGGTTCTTTTTTCTCCTATTGTTCCCCTGCTTGAGCAGCTTCTTTCTCCAAATAAATTCACCTTCTGGATTCTCAGCATGTCAAAAGACAGGCAAGAATCTGTGTGTGTCTACAATACATTGTCTGCTAAAGCTGCAAATTGCCATCCAAAGCATTCCAAAACTCCTACAGAGCTCACTCCCTGAAATGGGAGGGCAAAAATCATACTCTTTCAAACTATCAGAGTCAAACTTTGGTAGTCTGTGTTTCCTTCCAGTATTCTCTCCAGACACCAGATTTTGGAAAGTTTCAGGAAGCAAGTGTTGAAGTTCCTTAGTGTGACCTATTAGGAAAAGACAAAACTGGCTATGTTTCCAAGACCCAAGTGGTTGAATTTCCCCATAGCATGACGAGGGCAGAAATATGTTTTTGAAAGTCAGGAAAAAAAAAACAACACCAGTTGCTAACAACAGGGCTACGTTAGGTAACAAGAAAGACCATGCCTATTGCCAGTACTGAGCCAGGAAATATTTCATTTTCCTTTAACTAATCTCTTTGTTTACATTATTTCCTTTTCTCTGTGGGACTGGCCCAGAAGTTGCCTGTTTTTGTAAGTTCCTTGGCTGGTGTAGATTGGATCTTCTGATTTCCAGTCCTCATAGCCCAGTGAGACAAAGCTATTGTTTATTAGTTGAATGAGTCAGATCCCATACTTTGGCATAAAGAGCAAGGTAGGAGAAGTTAACAGATATGTACCTACCTTACAAGATTGAGTGAAGTCCTTGCTCATGAGTGTGCTCAGGACTGGGTAGATTTGAATACAAGTCAATGCAGCAAACATTTATTAGGTACCTACTATATAATATCCAAGACTTTGTAATTGGTTCTTGGAATATAAGGACAACAGCAATAACAATAAAAACTAAATTCCTTGGCAGAGTTGTAACTAGGATAAGGTGACTGAAGCTTTGTTCCAGAACAGTGAAATTTATTGGGCTGCTGACTTACACTAAAAAGATCACTGGGAGTTATCTAGTCTAATAACCTAATTTTACAAACAAGGAAATTAAAGTCTAGAAAAAATACATGACTGCCTAAAAGTCGCATGGGTAGGCAGTGAATGGCAAAACTGAGATTTGAATCCAGATCCTAGATTGCCTAAATCAAGTACTCTTTTCACTGCATCCCATTTACATATTTCTCAGAGAAACAGAGAAGGAAGGAAATGGTAGGAGAGAGAGAATAGCCATCAGCCCCTAATTAGACCCTGCTTCCTAATCTCAGAATGTTTTTTTCCAATTTCAAGAGATCCCTTGGCTCTTCATGTCCAAGCATTCCCCATCTGGAGAGCAGGAGCTATTTATCTTTCTACCTCCAGTACTTCATACAGTGCCTGACACATAGTGAGAGCTTAATGAATGCTTCTTGACTTAACTTGATTCTGTGCAACATTGCCTCTCTATTAGTAGTGGTAAAAGTATTTGAAATTAGTAAAAGCAGCAAGTTATCCCCTCTGAGTCATTTCACTATGATTCATCAACTTCAGATCCATCCTTTCCTGTGCCGACCAAAGCAAACAGAGGAAAGGGCATCAGGGTGAAGAGAATAATAACTCACTACTTGGTACAGAAGCAGGGTTGGGGAACCTGAGGCCTCAAGGCCGCATGTGACCCTATAGGTCTTCAAGTGTGGCCCTTTTATTAAGAGGCTTTGTTCTGTGAAGTTTGGAGTCAGTCAAAGGACATTACAAGGATCTATCTGTAGCATATTTCATGGTGTTTGGACATGAAGACCCAAGAGACCACTTGGGATCAGAGAAGGTCACTCTCAGGTTAGAAAGGTAGATTGAGGGATTCATGGTTGTTTTCTATTTCCTTGACTATTATTTCTCTCTTCCCATTTCCTTTCTTCTCTCTCCCTTAGGAGAATAACCGATATAGTCTAGTGAAAAGAGAACTTGATTTAGAAATCTAAGATCCAAGTTCAAATCCTAGCTTTGCCACTGACTACCTCCCTATGACACCTTAGGGAAATAATTTAATTTCTTTGGCCTTGTTTCCTTTTTATAAAATGAAGGTGTCCAATCACTTTTCCAATGTAAATATATGACCCTTTCAGGGCTGTTCTTGAAAGTCCTTTCCATTCTCAAACCATAGGATCCTGAGTAGTGACTCCCTTTTATCTTCTTTACCAAGAATTTCAATTAATTGGAATCTTGGTTTCTGACAATCCCTAATTGTATGTAGCCATATCCTCCAATGGAGTTGGGAGTGGGAAAAGGGAGAGACAGAGAGAGAGAAAGATCTCCATCCTCTTGCTATCAGCTGCATGTAGAAGACATCCAAATAGGTTATCTCACATAACATCACCGGGATATGGTCCAACTATATGGCACCTTTTCTAGCACTCATCTAAAGAAGGGAAGGGTCAAAAGATAATTTAGACTTTGCTGCCACATTCCTTCTAAGGTATGGCATTTATAGAATAATAACAGTGGGCATTTATAGACAGTTTTAAGATTTGCAAAACGCTCTACTATTAACTCATTTTATCCTCCCAACAACCCTAAGAGGTAGGTGCTATTATCACACCCATTTTACATGTGAGGCAACTGAGGCCAATTGAGGTTAAGTGAGTTGCCTGTGTTCACACAAGTGTCTGAAACTAGATTTTGACTCAAGTCTTCCTTACTCCAGGTCAAATGTTCTCTCTACCATGTCAAGCACTATCAAGGGTGGGGAACCTATGGCCTGGAGGTCCTCTAGGTCCTCTAGTGGGGCCCCTTGACTGAACCCAATCCCCTTAACAAATGAATTTGTTTTATAAAACTTGGACTCAGTAAAAAGGCTGCACCCAAGGACCTAGAAGGCCACATGTGACCTCGAGGTTGCAAGCTCCCTACCCCTGCATGACTATACCATTTTTTTTAACTTTCACAACCATTCTGAGAAGTAGATACTACAAATATTAATAATCCTATTAGATAAGTAAGGAAACCAAGGCTCAAGACCCTGAAGTGACCTTCCCTTGGCCACATAGCTAGTAAGTAGGACAACAGAAACAAAAGCGACCCAAGGTGTCATCTTCTCCAGTCCCTGTATTTTATCCATCATAAAGCTCAAGCCCAGAATAGCAGAGTTACTCCCCAGAGGTCACATGTAAGTGGCCAAGCCAAGTTTTGAAATCAGGTCGTGCTATTCCAAGTCTCATACTCTTTCCCCACCATACCCCAGTGCCTCCCAAATGCACAAAGAACTCAAACTTGGGTCTTGCTGAGGGCTGCTCCCCCCTCCAATGATTGTTACCTGTGCCACCTGGGGCAAGTCACTTACCTTCCCTTAAGTCTCAATTGTTTCATCTGTTTAAAAAAAAAGCCGGCTTATATTAGATGGTCTATCTAGTGTTTTCTAATTCTAAATCTATTCACTCTAATCATGTTTCCAGCACTACAGTTGCCCCCAGTGGATCCCTAGCACATGCCTCTAATGAGACAAATAACCCATTTTCAACCTATGGAGAAGGCCCATTTTATACAGACGTTTCTATTAAAAGCAATGGACTACACTCCTGTTCCTTTTGCTTCTCCAGAAATAAAGCTGCATTTTGAAAGCCCCTTCAAAAGGACTCATTATCTCAAAGGCTGCTAACTATATACTCTGCACCACACTCAATAAAAGCATCATATAACTGTCTTTGAAATTAACAGCCAGCTCTACAGCTTTTCAAGTTATTAAAGATATTTGCCTTGCAGAGAGACTGTAAACTCGCCTCTACTAGCTATTAGTCAGGGGAATAGAATCCCACTAAATCTCTTGGGGTGTTTCTAACAAAAAGTTTCTTGTGACCCGAATGCCAGGTTTTCTTTCTTGTCTGTTCATTCTAATTCCACCCCAATTACTCCTGAGCAAGGAGTTTCATTCCTGTCAACTCACGTTATTTACGAAGCCTATTGAGGGGATTGGGGTTGAGGCTGTTATACAGAGCAGTTTGTGGTTCATTAAAAAAAAAGCCTGAAGACAATCACCTATTGTGATTTTCATGGACCTCATTCCAGCTGGCCTATACCTTTTGGGTGCTAGACATCTTTCTTTTTTGTTAGACATCTTTCTTTATTCATCAAGTTTGCTCTTCAGAAGAACAGCAGATTGGAAAGGTGTTTCCGTCAGTGAAATTGTTGTAATGGGAGGCTTAGGTAGGGCTGGTCAGACAGAGCTCTTGGGAATGAGTGCTGGAAGGGAGCAGATTCAGGTAGAAGGTATCCTAAGACACAATAGTGGTTGGGAAGGCAGTAACTGACTGATAAGCTTGGGAAAAAATGGAAACCAAGAGAAAGTCAGTTAGCTAGGGAACCTCTCACTTTGTGGAAGGGGAAGATTTCATGAAATCAGAGAAAACTGTGACTAGGAATAGTTTTAGAGGTCATCTAGTCTTGGTTGAGGCCTTTAAGAAGGACTTGAGAATAAAGGTCATAGAATCATAGATTCAGAGCAAAAAGGAACCTCAGATTTCCTTTTGCAGATGAAGAAACTGAAGCAGAGTGACTTGTCCAAGGTCAGACAGCAAGTATGCCACAGGGTCAGGATTTGAACCCAGGCTTTTTAAAATTCCATATTTAGTGGTTTTCCCATCATTCAGTTCAGTCTGATAGCTAAATGATAGTGGAACACCAGAAGAAGGTACAAGCCCAGTACCCAAATGACTATATAAATTTTGGAAACACAGTCATGACCCCATGTACTTGGGGTCCAGGTCTCGATGTCTGACTTCCCAGGCTTTCCAGTTTAGTTTTCTCATCCATATAATATTGGGATGATAATATCAGTAGTACTTACTTCAAAGAATTGTTGTTGAGGATCAAGTGAGATAAGTGCTTTTTAATGATAAAGCACAAATATGGGTTACCATTTTTTTCTTGTTCTTACCTTGTTTGATGGAGTTCAGGCATAGGTGAATAAAATCATTCCTTTTATTATTTACAATATTTATAACTATTTCATATTAATATTATGATTCATCTCATTGGTCTCACCTTTTTGGATAGAGTATAAATAGAATCAATGTGAGGACAAGTCAATGTCTCCTGCTAGTCTACTTGCAAGTCAGTTAAAAGAACAGAGTGTTAGACTTGGAGACAGAAAGAATTTTGCCCCAGGCACTTATTAGCTCTATGACCCTAGGCAAGTAGCTCAAACTCTTCCAACCTCAGTGTCCTCCATGCAAGATGACAAGAGTATTACCTCCCTCCCAGGGTTGTTGTGAGGATCAAAGGAGATAACATCTGTAAAGAGTTTAGCAAACATCGAAAAGCCATGTAAATGGGAGCTACCATTATTTGAGGTTCTGTGGACCCCCTTTGGGGGTCGAAGGATCCTTTCACAGGGGTCATAGGGATTACAGGGGTCACCTAAGACCCTTGGAAAACACATATTTCCTATGATCTTAGGAACCGAGACATCTCTCCTCTATCCATCTCCAGGCGGGTCCACCCACGTGCAGATACTTCCACATATGAGTATTAAAGGGTCGTGGCATTAGGAAGATTGAGAAACACTGCTGTAGGTAGATAAGATTAATGCTTTTTGAAATTGAATGAGTACTGGGATGTAAGATTCTATTGTCCTATTCTGTAGGTTCCTTGTCAGCACCTTCTGAACAACTCCAGGAGCAGAGAAGGCAACACCCATAGTTTTGATTCTTTCTACTACATCTCTAGACAAATTAGCCCCAAATTATCCCTTAGCGTAGTTTTAAGTTTTAGTAGCTTATATAGCTGATGTGATGATAAAATATAACCAAAAGCAATTAAGAAACCAAAAACTAGTGAAATCTGTTATCAATTGTGTTGTTATGGTCCATGTGTAGCATGACCCATAATGAAAGCGTTTACATTTTCAGTCCACTTCAAGCCCATTCATGGTTGGTCCATTTTCCAGGTCTGAACCACCTCTACTCCAGAATTTTCAGCAGTCAGGATATTGGAATTTGCTCTGATGTTGCCATACCTTCTGAAAGTACCAGAAGAGAAAGCAGGGCCACTCACTCTACTGGCCTCCATGTGAATTTCATTATCATGATTGTTCTAAATGAGAACAACCTGCAACTCTATTGCTTCATCTATTGGTGGATTCATGGGAATGATTTCATCATGGACATTGGTTGGCATTTCAGAATTCCTAAAAGGCCTTCATTCACAGCTACCACAGCCAACTCAGGATTCAGCAAGTCCCCATTGTATATCACCCTGGCGAGCCTTTCCTTACTTGGCTCTTGATCGCACCTCTTACGACATAGATGATGAGTTAGGCTCTGAGGAGATTGTAATTATTATTTTTATTATATTATTGTGGTTATTATTCTTGTATACAATGGCTTATGCACTTCCACAAATGTCAACGGTCCTAATTACAGGATGGGAAGGAAAATGTCCTGGCAATTAGAATTGTTCCTTAAAGGTCAGTAGGAGTCCTCAGTTCTCCAGACTATGTCCATAGACCCACATAGGCCTGTGTTTCTGATTTGGGGACCCAGGTGTAATAGTAATGGGAATTTGAAGATCTTTCCTGTCCCTTAATAAGCCTAAGGGAATTTGAACATCTACTCTTTTTCTTTTTTTTTTTCCTTTATCTTCTTTTTTTTT
>JAQQSV010021015.1:0-10872 GCA_028646515.1 Pseudochirops corinnae
AATCTTGTAAATTAAAAGTAAATGAGTAAATAAATAAAAAAAGAAAAAAGAAAAAAAAAAGATCACTGACCTTCGTTCAAGCCCTTATGGCCTACGACTTAGAATGCCGTGAGAGAACTGCCTCACTGCTTCACCCATTACCAATTTCTCCCTTTTCCAATCTATCTTTGAGCCTGTTGTGCTCACGATCATCCTGATTCAATGATCTGATCAGATTGCTCCCTCTGTCCAACTCCCATTGCCACATTTAGATAAGCTACAAACTCCACTTACCAGTCATGTAGCCACAGACAAATCATTTAATCTCACTGAGACTCAGTTTCCTAATTTGTAATATGAGCATTATAATACTTTCACTACCTTCCTCCCAGAGGTTTCTTCTTTGTTTGTTTTGTTCTTTGAAGCTCAGATGAGAATATTGTGTGTAAAGATTTCCTTTATATGTCTAGTTCTTAGTGCAGTGCTTGGCATATAGTAAGCCTTTAATAAAGTCTGATCAACTGATTGACTTCGCAATGCTCTGCTAACACTAAACCGGATTACTCACTGCCCTTTTTTCTTGTCTTGCATTTTCCTGTCTGCAAGGGAGCCAAGGCTGGAAATAATTTCTTTTCACCTTCATCTCTGCTTTTTGAAATCTTTCTCTTCTCTCAGTACCCAATTTAGATCCCACGTTCTCCATTAAGTCTTTCCTGAGTGCACCAAATAAAAAATGATCTCTTCTTCCTTGGCATTTCCATATAACTTTGTATGAATCCCTCCTATTTACTATAGTTATTTGCACCTATAACTTATTCCCCATCTTCTGCCCCCTCCAAAGATTATAAGCTTCTTGAAGGCAAGAACTGTATTTGTGGAATTTAATTGAAATAGTAGGATTTTTGAAAGTGAGCTGTGAGAAAGAGGAAAAACAGTTATAGGCAGTGATGGAGAAGAATAAAGTTAATATATCTTGAAGGATTTTAATTGCGACCCTCTGTTTGATATCTTCTCCAAACCCAGAATGCTATTAATATCCAGTCATCTCCCATTTTCCCTAGTGGTTTCCATCAAATCCATAGGAGATAATTGGGGTAACCAAGAAATTAACGGTCTGATATCTCAAATTCTAAGTCTAGCTTTGTGTGACTTCAATACATTCACTTTCCTTCTCTCTGCTTCAACTTCCCCATTTATAAAATAAGTTTTTTTAAAACTCACATATTTACTAGAAAGAGGCAGTGTTTAGTAATACCTAGCGAACTGGTTTGGGAGTCAGAAGGACCTAAATTCAAGGCCTTTTACTTCCCCATGATAGTTGTATGACCTTGGGCAAATCAGTTAATCTCTTAATGAGGCAGTTAACCCCCCAGGCAAGCCACAGAGCATTTGTTGATTTTCCATGGGTAAAGGGTATTTTTTTTTAAACCACAAGAATAATTTTCAAATCAATGAAATCCCAAATCTAGACATATGCACATCTGCACAGACATACACACATGTACACAAGACACATGCATATATCATGTATGCCAATATGATCACTTCCACAGTGTGTATTGTACACATGCATGTGTACATGCATGTCTAGGTAAATAAATGTATGTTCATAGACGGGTACATATGTGTACATATATACATGTGTGGAGTATATGTATTTGTATACTTGACAGATTTGCAGAATAGATTTCTCCATAAAAATGCCTACAGAGACCTTTGCAAGGAAAATTTTATACATACATAAAATATAAAACAATAAAACTACATTTTAGTAATCTATATAATTTATTACATGTAGGAATTTCCCCCCACAAAGTTCTAATGTTAATTTTAAACCTTGAGCTTTAATAACTTAGGCTGAAGGTATGAAAGAAAAATAATTCTGAATGGCATTTAAAGGCAACCTGAATTTTCCTTTCTTGGTTGTTGTTCTACTGGCCACATGATACTGGTGGACATTTTGTTTGTTATCCTATCACAAAATCTGAAATAAGAACAATTGTGTAAAATTGTATAGAACAGTCCTAGACTTTGATTAAATTTGCCTTGCCATGCCATTCAGATTATTTCTGTAATTTATATAAGTTAAGTTAAATAACTTGTGGCGGCAAGACCCTTAGCCTGTCTAATCACATGCTTCTGGAGAGATTCACATTACTGCAAAGGCCTGTAGGTAGACTAGGTATGGCTAACATGAAAAACTATGGGGAAATATGTTCCTGTGGAAAAGAATACTGTTCCTAGGCAAGATAATGTAAAACACTTACCTAAACTTGCAGTGTTTGTCCCTTTTATGTTCCAATCACAAGACAGGCATTGTGCCCCATTAACCATGCCTTCATCAATCTCTTAACTATGTACTTTCCTCTCTCAGTATTGTACAAACCCCAACTCATTCATCTTTTGACTCTCTACCACCTTCAATTTATCCTTTGTCTCCTTAACCCAGCTGTAAGATGATAAATTGGCCAGCCATACTCTCCAGGAAAACACAGCTGTGAGATTTACTTTTGTGTCCATAAGCCGACTTTCTTTTGTAGACAAGTATACAAAATGTCTTGGTTATACTAAGCAGAGTATTAAATTGCAGAATATTAAATTAATTATTTGACAAGCCTAAGTTTTAAAAATTGTAAAAATTTTATGAAGACTTTGTATGTATATATATATACATACATATATATGTATATACATGTATATATACATGTGTAGGAAGATCCTGCCTAATTATCAAATATTTCTTATAAGAGTCCTATGATCAAGATGACTAGGTAACTAAGAGAAGTATATAAAAACAAAGGCCATTCCTTAATAGGTCAAAGGAAACAAACCAACAGTTCTCAAGAAGACTTGCAAACTATTATCAAACATATGAAAGAATGCTACAAATCACTAATAATAAAAGAAATACAAATTTAAACAACCTCAGAGTTTTACCTTATGCCTAGAAAACTGACAAAAATGACAAAAGATGGGAATAGTCAGTGTTTGGAAGAGTGATGGAAAGAGAGGCACACTACTGCTTTGTTGGTAGAGCTGCAAATGGGTCCAACCAGTCTGGGAACCAATTTAAAATTCTGATAAGAAACTTCCCGAAATATCCATATTCTTCGACCCAGAGATTTCATTGCAAGATTCACAGCCTAAGGAGAATAATGATAAAAAGAAAGATCCTACAAACACATCAGTTTTCTAATAGCACCTTTGTAGTAGCAAAGAATTTTTTAAAAATAGATTCCTTTTGGTTAGGGAATGGGTAAACATGTTGTGTTATTTGAATGTAATTATAGATTACTCTACTATAAGAAATTATGTTCATGAACAATTCAAAAAAGTATGATAGGAAGACGTATGAACTGAAATAAAGTAAGCAGAACCAGAAAAACCATATACCTAATATAAAAAACAACATTTGAAATGGAATACTGTAAAATTGTACTGACCAAGCTAGGATGCATCAAAAGAGATACAAGAAGACATCTCCCTTCCCTCTGTGTAGAGGTAGGGAATGATTGGTATGGGAACACTACAGATTTTGTTGTTCAGTAGCTTGAATTGTGTCTGACTCTGTGACCCCATTTGGGGTATTCTTGGCAAAGATAATAGGAGGGTTTGTCATTTCCTTCTCCAACCCATTTTACAGAAAAGGAAACTGAGGGAAACAGGGTGAAGTGACTTGTCCAGAGTCACACAGCTTAGCAAGTGTCTGAGGTAGATTTTGAACTCAGGTCCTCCTGATTCCAGGGCTAGTACTCTATCCACTCTATTGGCCACCTAGCTTCTCTTAATACTACAGATAATCTCAGACTTTTTTGGTGTACTGGTTAGTTTTGCTGAACCATGTCCTCCCCCCACCCCCTTTTTAATTCTTTGGTATAAGAGATTTCTTTCTGGGAGAGGATTGTGTGGTCATAACAATAGTAACAACAAAAGGAGGGTAAAATAATAACAAAAATACCACAAAGTGGGTAGTGAAAACAATCTCTAAAAATGCATTTTGGAAGGAATTTGTCAAATGAAATTGAAGCTGTTGAATTCCCCCACCTCTCAAGTTAAAAAGAAAATCCTAAAGATGTCGTTTACTTAGATTTTAGAAAAGCATTATCAATTGTTTCTCAGGTGATTCTTGTGGACAAGATGGAGAAAGATGGAGTGAAACAATCCTCTTCTCTGTAGATTATCACAAACACCCTAACTGATCAACTAAGAACAATTTCTTTACGTTGTATAGGCTAACGTTTTCTGAACAAGTCCATGCAGTAAGGAATCAAAAGCAATTTTATTTAATATAACAGCACTAGGGTGTGGTGTCATGAATAACTGACATTGTACTCTGCGCTTCCCATGAATTTCTCTGTTGATCTTTGGGGATCAGACATACTAGAATGTAGGTGGTATAACCTAAGACTCTACCAGTGGTGACTAGAGGAGCTGGAGAGCTGCTCATGTCCTGGACAGAAATGAAAGTTGCCAGCTGTCATTGTAAGAAGTGCCACAGCCAAGGCAAATTCCAGACAGCTGGGGATGGCCAGCTTTTAAAAAGCGCAGAGGAGTGGGAAGGAGAGAATGGATGGGCAGACCGACCTTGCTCTACATTCTGCCTTTTCTTTCCTGTTTAAAATGTGGTCCTAGATATACAATTCCTTTTCCTAATTCTTCCTCTAACTCTGGAAAGCTAGCAGGGTTCAGAGGGAAGTGGTTTCAGTTTGTAAGACAATTGGGTGAGGGTCTCACCTAAAAAGGGATACTTGAAATTTCTGTGCCATTTCATTATGTTTAATAAATCATATGGCCACCTTGAATGCCACTTGCCAAAGTCTTATGTAGGCAGTTGACAAAAAGTAAGAAATTTCTCAACTAGTAAGGGGGTGGTGGTGGAAGTGAGGTCTCAGAGTCACAGAAATTTCCACATTCTGATAATTATATTACTATAGTTCATACCATATATTAGTTTTGGGGCAGCAAGTGTTTCTCTTTGTCCAGTTCTTTGGACCCATCTGGTTTAGTAGGTTGAGCTGCTTCTATAGGCAATCTATTATCTGTCAGGCCCTTGACAGGGCCACCAGGATGATGTCTTGAGGATAACAGCAGCTTGTGGGGAAAATATAAACTATACTGATGACGGTAAAGTGACACCCTTTTCTATAATCCTATGGAAGGCTTACCCAACATTAATTGGATGTGGGCTGACATTCCTATTGTCATCTGGAATACTCAGAATCCATATGATTGTCATATGTACATGACATCTCCAGATTACTTCAGAGCCCTCAAACTCAAAAGAGCTTAGTGATCAGGGGAGAGAGAGGGAGGGAGGAAAAAGGGAATGAGAAGAGCTGACTGAGAAAAAATGAAAGCCAATAGCAGGAGAGGAAATGGAAAATGGACAGAGGAACTAACTAACACTCTCTCTCTCTCTCTCTCTCACTCTCTCTCTCTCTCTCTCTCTCTTTTTCTCTCTCTCTCTCTCTCTCTTTCTCCCTTACTTCCTTTCCTTTTCTTTCTTCCTCCCTTCCCTTACTCCCCTCTCTCCTTCTTTCTTTCTTTCCATATATTTCTGGCTTAAAGGGAAAAGCTGCACAATGTTTTCAGTTGGAAAGAAATCTGAGCACCTTGTGTTAATGTTTGCAGCCCAGTGCAGCTTCCTGCCTTTCAGAATGTGGAGCACTGCAGTGGGGTTTACAGCCTCTTGAAGTGCCAAAAGGCAAGTTCAGAAGGTTGAAGAAAACAGTGTTAATGTGGCTCAGAGACAGACAAGCAGAGGTGGAGTTTGGCAGAGAGACAGACAAACAGAGACAGAGACAGAGACAAATAGACACAGAGATTTAAAAGATGAAAAATGGGAAGAAAGGAAAACAAAAAGCATGGGAAAACAGTGTAAGCAGTGAAGATGTGAGGAAAAAAAGTACTGAAGGAACTGTTAATGCAATGTCTATCTGCAATGCTTTACTGCACTGAATTGAAGGCATTTATCCTAAAATTCCCACAGTAATACACTCCCAAATGTATCTGCCTTCAAGACAGGACCACAGAACTGGGGGTAATTTAAAATGTACCCTACAACCAGGGCTTCAGAGAAGACAATATCTTACATATTAATTCACTTGACATAATTTAGACTCCTTGGTTTCCACTCCTTTATTTATTTTTTAAACTAAATTTAATGCTTATTTTTAGTTTACATCATTCATTTCCACAAGATTTTGAGTTACAAATTTTCTCCCCATCTTTCCCCTACCCACCAACCCAATACAGCAATCCCACTGTATACACAATCCTCCCTCAATCCCACTTCTCTTACTTGATTTTCAAAATCCTTTTTGAGCTCCTCCATGGCTTGTAACCAATTCATATTTTTCTTGGAAGCTTTTGGTGCAGGAGTTCTGACTTTGCTGTCTTCCTCCCCTTCCATGCTTTGATACTTTTTGTCTCCCAAAAAGGAATCTCAAGTTGGATTGCTGTTCTTGTTTTGCTTCCTTTGCTTGCTCATGTCGCCACTCAATTACTTGACTTTTGAGTTCTTTGCCATGATAGAACTCTGTTTCCAGAGGGGAGAGCTTTGTCCCAGATTGCTGGGGTTATTGCAGCTGCCAGAGCTATTAGGAGGGTGCCATCTCTACAGCTCCAATCAGCTCTGGCTCACTGGTCACACACTTCAGGACCATCACCCAAGACCATGATCCAGATCCAGGCAGGTTAAAGCAAGAGTGATGACCCCTCTGAATGGTGGCTTGGCCCCCCTATGATATGCAGGCCAGGAGCCCTGAAGCAGCCATGTGGAGGTGGCTGCATGGCTGCCACACCTCCACGCTTCTCACTCCAGGGCCAGAGGCTGGACCACGCCTCCGTCTCCCCCAGTTTCAACAGAGTTCCACTGACCTTTTACTTTGTCTTTGGCATTTATGGGTTGATATTTTCGGAAACCGCCACAGCTGCTGGTGATCTACTCTCTAGAAGTCTGCTCTAGCCACTGCTGGTCAGAGCCACCCTGGGGCTAAAACCGTGGGCTCACGTGGGGCTGGGTTTGGCTGTGCTCGGCTCCCAGCACGCTGTGACAGACCCTTCCTGCAGGCCTGATGGACTTCCTTCAGCGGGAGATTTGTTTCTCTCTGTCACTTTGTGGGTTCTGTAGCTCTAAAATTTGTTTACTTATATTTTATAGGTATTGAGTAGCCACAGAGTTTTCCTGCTTCTATGCCACCGTCTTGGCTCTGCCCTCCCTTTATTTAGGTTTTAACACAAGAAAGAAAGATGAGGAAAAGAGAAGGATAGGGCACTTACTGTTTTTATGATGCTCCTTTTTCTGGGAATTGCATTTTGAGGATCAACCAGGAATTCCACACTAGCTGACTGGAACAAGGCTGGTCCTAACTAACATGTTTGTGCCTTGGACTGCCCACACTGGGCAGTAAAAGAAGTCAGAGAATATAGTCTCTTTTTCTTGAATCAGAGATCCCTTTGCTATTTTTTGCCTTCTAGCAAGACCTTATAGATTTTAGACCCCACTAAAGCTTCTGTTAGCTTCATTTTACCTCCCTTAGTTTACTTGCCTTGCCTGCCTGTGACCCAATCCACTTATTGTCTCTCTTCCGTATGTTCCCAGGTCTGGTCTTCCTGTCCAGGCTTGTTTTGTATTAATTATGTTCCAACAAGAGAAACATGGTCAGTTGCCCCTCAACATTAGATCTTCATGAAATGCACACAGGCTTTTTAGACAACATCTTTAACTTGAATGGGTTTAGACAAAGTTTTTTTTAAAACTACAACTCACCAATCTCTAATATTAAAAGGTGGTTTTGTAGGTAGCAAGAGAACTATTATTTTACTCGTGCAGAAGACAAGACAGTGTCTCATTGCTTCCTTTCCTAAAGCATTTCCCAGGTCTAACCATACCAAACAGATCCAAAGGCAGATAATTTCAAATACTTGACCGTCAAGGATGAATGAATAAATGTGAAGACATTTATTAAGCATTTACTAAATGCATAGAATTGTGCTGAGTGCAGGGATACAAACGAAAAAGCAAAACTCACCCTGCTCTCAAGAATCTCATATTTTAATTCTGGGAGACAACACATAGAGAGGGTTTTAGTTGCAAGTCAGATTAAAGGTTCCAAAGCAGATGGTAATGTATCATCTTTAACATTATTTCTGCTGATGAAACCACATATCAAATGTGGAACCATTTGATAATGCTAAGGACTTCAGTGGCAAAAATGTTCTTTTCTTGGTCTTTAGTAGTTGTGAGGATTTAAGAGTAAGGGAATCATTTATACAAGCACGAGCCAGGATGCATCTCCATGAGGATGGATGTCCTGCATTATGGTTGTCAGTGCTGGGTTGGTGGTCAGGGGTATTGTTATCCCTGGAATAGGCTCTTGGACTCAGGGTCCTTGGCTGTCTCCATCTGTGTCTGAGGGGGTGGTGGTTGAAGTAGAGAAAAAGATGGGAAAAAAATGAGTCATAAACAGCTGACTCTCCTGCTCAGTATAGCCCAATTACTTGGACTTTAGTTGAATTTAATAAAATTCCAAACACATTTCCCAACCAGCCCTCATGTTTCAGTCATCCATGTCCATCCCACCTGCTCAGTATGAGTATCAGAATTCTGCCAGCCACAGGAAGTGAATTTCCTGGAGCGTATGGCTTAATCCTCTGATTGTTAGTTCCAAAGGTGTTGAAGCATGTTTAAGCACTTCTTGTCTCATAAAACCTTGCACAACCAGGGACACATATTTACTGAATGATTAATGAATGGATCTCAACCAGAAATGGTGTGAATGTTACCTGGTATTCTTTTCAAGTGCTGACCCGACTCATCCTTCTCATAAAGAATAGAAAAGCAGTGGAGGGTAAAACCATTGCAAAGCAAGTTTGGCAAGATATTCTATTAAAGTCATCCCAAGGGCCTTCAAGGAAGAAATGGAAAGATGACTACAAAAAGAAGAAAAATGGAAAAGATTTGCAAAAACTATTACAACATATATATATTTTTTCAACAAGAATAATGTAACCACTGCTCTTAGACTTTAAATCACAACCTTTGAGGTATGTACTGGTAGATGAGGTAGAAATGGTACCAAAGGAAATAAAGAAGAGAGAAGCAGCAGGATTGGCTCAAGTATATATAGAGGAGATCTGTGATGGAGGCAGGATAACCATAAAGTCATCAAAGTGTTGATTTACAAGGCATCTAAAAAAAGGGGGGGAGATACCAAAGGCCTGGAGTGAGGGGAAACTCATACCTCATTGATAAAAAGTCATTTATTAAAACTTCAACAATGACCCACAGATGTGCCTACTCTCCCATCCATAAACAGTGATGATGAAGGTAGTCATCTATAGTCAGCATAGTTTGAAGTATAATACTCAATGAAAGGATTCGTAGGGAGTAAGTGGACTTTCAAAAGCAATAGTCAACAATGAACCACACAACCATTTCACAATTAAATGAAAGATGAAGAGACCCTATGATTCTGTTGTTTTTGTGGATTAAAAAAATTGACTTGGTAGAACAAAACACTGCCTCACAGTGTCTTTTACAAAAAGATGTTTCCTATTCATATATCAAGATAATTTAAAATGGCTTTCAAGATATAACAATATAAATAACCTTATTCAATGATCCTTGCTAAGAAACATCCAGAGAGGCACAAAAGAAGGAGATGTGTGCTTGTTGAAGGTATCTGCCACTGTGATCAAAGAGATGTAGTTTAGAATGCATGTTGAGGATTGATTCTCTCTGCATGGTGGGATCCTCCAGATGCAACAAATACCAAGACACTTTGGAGCCTCCTGGAAGAAATATATTATCACTCAAATGAGTTTAGTCTACTTATACACACAGGGAAGACCAAATTGATGAAGAATGCTTATTGTTCTGATTTGAGCATGAAAAGAACTTGTCCAATTGCAAGCCTATCTGGGACAGACTATGCAAAGGCATGGTGGCAGAAGATAGAAACAGCAAGCAGGACAGAGTTGTATTCCCTCAGCTCCTGTGACTCCAAATCTAGCATTCTTCCCAAGCACAAAGCTAGGCTGCAATTTACAGTCTTAGAAAGTGGTTTGGAATTGATTAGAAAAATGCAAATCAGGGGGCGGAGCCAAAATGGCAGCGTAGGAGCAGCAACATATCGCAGCTCTCACATAGCCACCTCAAAATACCCATAAAATATGACTCTAAACTAATCCTAGAACTCCAAAATGCACACAAATATACTTTCCACTAAAGTCAGCTCGGCTATGAGGACCCATATCAGCACTGTGAACCGAAACCAGCCTAGCCTGAAGCCCTGGCTGAGCCCCAGGGGCAGCTGGATGGGAGGAGCTGAGGAGCCTCAGATTAGCGGCAGCTGCGAGCAGCATTCAGAACTAGGTCAGTGGAACTTGCAAAATCAGGGGAGAAAAGTGGTCCGGCCAAAAGGCCTCCAGGGCTGGAAAGTGAAAGGCAGAGGTTTTGCACCCACCTTCCTGTTGCAGTTTCCGCGCTCACGGCCTGCAGACAGCAGGGGGACTAAGTGATCGTTCAGAGGCCAAGTGCTCTCGTGTTGAGCGGCCTGGATCCGGATCGCAGTCCTGGGCCTTGGTCCTGGAGTCTTCATTATCCAGTGAGCTGGAAGTAGGAAAGGGACCCAGCACCTTCCTGAGAGCTACAGCAGCTGGGAGGACCCCAGCGATTTGGGACAGAGCTTTCCTTTCTGGAAGCAGAGCCCCACAGAGATTTAAAAAAAAAAATCATGGACTGACCAACCATGAGTAAGAATAAGCATAAGAAGCAAAGTAAGAACAGCAACCAAACCCTAGATTCCTTCTTTGGGGAAAAGAAAGATCATGGCAAAGAGAGGGAGGAGGAGAGTTCAGCCAGAGCTCCCCCACCAGGGGCCTCCAATA
>JAQQSV010021017.1:0-10871 GCA_028646515.1 Pseudochirops corinnae
ATCTATCTATCTATCTATCTATCTATCTATCTATCTATCTATCAATCATCTATTATGTATCTATCTATCTATCTTTGGTTTTTGCCTACCTTGATTTCTAGAGGAAATAAAATACATCAATGACATCTCATTGGAAGCCTAACCCAGGTCAGTTACCATTTCTTGAGACAATACTACTTCAGGCAGTAAGGATGACAGGATTTGGTTAAAGTTGGATAACTGTGAACAGCATAAAACCACTCTCAAATATCTTGGGAGAGGAGGGGAAAATAATTGTGTATAGCCTCTGCCCTGGAACCAGAGAATCCCTTTAGCTTAAAATGGTTGCCCCGGGGCATATTGAAGATTTTGAAGTCAGTTAATTCACCCACTTCCTGGAGTTCATATAACTAAAGACTATACTTTCCTGAAGTAAAGAAAGATGGAAGGTCTTCATCAGATGCACACAGAGCTCCCGAGAGTCTGTGGGACCCGAATATATACAATGACAAGATCCCCCTCCAATACCTGCATCTCCTAAGACCAAGTCATTTGATAAAATTGAAAGGTTATTGAAAGTAAGCTTCTTATTTCACAAATGGAATGAATAGCTTAGAGGGGACATTGCTGTTTAAATGGAAAAGCTTCATGGTCTCTCTTAAGATGGAAATTCTGAGGATTTCTTAGGTGACACTGGGGGATTGCCTTGGATGTGGAATTTATGATAAAGAGTTCCAAAAGTGCTGCTTGCTTAAATCAAATTCAGTACTTATAAAGGTGCAAGATAAATCCCTTGCCAATGAAACCGTATAACATGTCTCAGAAAGGAAAGAAGTTTCTAGTATTCAAGCCATCTATAATCCCCAAAGAACTCTTGGCAGTAGGGTCAATAGAACCCTAGGGAAATGTATGCTCCCCAATCAATCAAGAAATATTCACTAGAAACCTATTTTGTGACAGGCACTGCTCTATGTTCTTGGTAGAAAAAGACAAAAATGAAAATCGGAGCCTCACAGGCTGTTAGGTAGTACAATGGTTAGTGTTGGACCTGGAGTCTGGATGACTGGAGTTCAAATCCAGCCTCAGACACTTACTATCTGGGTGACCCTGGACAAGTCATTTAATGTTTGATTCCTCAGTTTCCCCATCTGTAAAATGGGGGTAATAATAGCACCTATCTCCCAAAGTTGTTATAAAGATAAAATGAGATGTATGTAAAGTGCGTTGTAAACCTTAAAATACTCTATTAATTAATCAATAGGCATTTATTAAGTGCCTGCTAATGTGCCGGGCACTGTACTAAGTGCTTGGGATACAAAAGGAGGCAAGAGACAATCCTTGCCCTCAAGGAGCTTACCATCTAATGGGGGAGAAAATATGCAAACAAATATATACAAAGCAAGCTATATAACAGGATAAATAGGAAATAACGAACAGGCGTAAGGCACTGGACTTGAGAGAAGTTAGGGAAGATTTCCAGGAAAAGATGGGATTTTAATTGGGACATAAAGGAAGATAGGGAGGTCAGTAGTAGGAGCTAGGTATTATTATTATTATTATTATCATTAGGAGGAAGAGCAGGAAGAAGAGGAGGAACTTACCTTCTATTGGGAGAACAAGCACGTATATACAAAGCAATGTAAAGAGGGTGTAAATAAATAAATGTTTATACTTTATACCAGT
Organism: Pseudochirops corinnae; assembly: GCA_028646515.1. Classification (NCBI taxonomy): domain Eukaryota; kingdom Metazoa; phylum Chordata; class Mammalia; order Diprotodontia; family Pseudocheiridae; genus Pseudochirops; species Pseudochirops corinnae. The sequence goes on from JAQQSV010021017.1 coordinate 1,663, forward strand.
GGTTCTCAACCTTCCTAATGCCACTGCCCTTTAATACTTGTATGTGGGTGTATCTGCATGTGGGCGGACCTGCCTGGAGATGGTTAGAGGAACGGTGTCTTAGGTGATCCCTGTGATCCCTGTGAAAGGGTCGTTGGACCCCCATAGGGGTCGCGACCCACAGGTTGAGAACCTCTGCTTTATACTATATATATGCTATATAAAAGTTTATACTTTAGTAGGTGTGAAGAAATTGCTCTATCAGCTGGATGAATGCACCTGTAGGGCATCAGCCATTGGATGAAAGTGACTGAGATATCACATAGTAAATGTCTACTGATTGGCTGAGAGCATCAGCCATATTCCCTTGGGCCTATGTTTTAAAAAAAAAACAAACAACAAAGAGCAGACTAACCAGTCTGAAGTCAGTGGAGACAGTGAGCTGTGAAAAAAAGAGTTCTCTTTTCATTTTTTCTCTTGCCTTTCTTTTAGAGTTAAATAAAGGTGAGGGAGAGCGGATTTCTTTCATTCTTCCTACTCCCTCCACCATTGTCAATGACATCTTATAACAGATGAATAATGTGGCTATAGGAGATATTGTTGTACTTGGCCTCCCCTGCCTCCCCTGATCCCTTTCCCTTCTCCCATTCTGCTGTAGCCAGCTATCTTCTTCCTGTTCTTTTTCACGGAAATAGACTAGTTGGCTGCAGGACCCCCCAAAGGTTTCCCTATGCCCTCGAAAATCAAAATGTATACTAGCCAATCCCTGCTGTAAACCTCTTATTATGCAATCCCTGACCATTGAGAGTTGGGGGGACCCTATATATATCAGTGGTCTCCCCTTGGTCAGGCCTGTTTGATTTGGGCAAGGTAAGATGTAGCCCTGAACAGCACCGCTAAATAAAATCCACTTCCAAAATTGCTCTGGGGGTCTCTTTCTGTCTTCTTTCGGTACAACAATATTAACCTAGCAGAGGGCAGGTGACTGTTGATTGAATGAAGCCAGTTAGCAAGAAGACTCAGCAATCCAGTGTCTGGAGCTCCTTTTTTGGAAGATGGAAGGGCCAGAGTCAAGGGAGAATTCTGCTAGTTCTTTCTGAAAGTGCCAAGATGTTAGATGGGCCTGAGATGAAGGCCTTGGAAACCACAGTCAAGTTGTGGAGCAGATCCAGGGAAAACTTTGAGAACCAATTCAAGAAATATCAGTAGCCTGCACAGCCCATGGCTCATGGGCTGTGAAAAACATCCTTTACATTTTTCCACAGGCCTCATGAAAACCTTTGGTCTGCTTCAAGTGGCCCACTGGCCACATGTTGTACAGGCCTGCTTGAAGCATCTGAAATGTAAGTTGTCCCCTCTTCGCACAGGTCTTGGTCCCACATGGATTCTATGGGGATCTACTTTTCTTACTCCCATTTGTGTGCATTTGTGGGAGACTCCCATTTGTGTGCATTTGTGGGAGAATATGCCCCAGATTTATGGAGGGTGGGTGGGGAAAAAGATATTATGTTTCTATTGTATCTACTATGCCATTTCAGTTTTGACCTGATTTTGTCCTCTGAATGACTAAAAGTAAACACACCTGTGGGGCCTCCCAAGCTTTGGTTTAAGAGTATGGACCCACATAGTGCCTTGTTCAGTACTAATTAGGGGATCTTGGGACCTAACTTTTCAATGTGAGTTGGGGGAGTTTCTTACAGAGGCCTATGGTAAGAGTAATATTTAAAGATCATGACTCATGCAAGTTAGACTAATGTTTCTTAAAACAGTATTGAAACTATACTCAAGGTTTAATTGGTTTAAGGATCAGACCACTGACCTAGCTTCCTGGTCACCTAACTGTAAAAGGATGTAAGGAGCTCCAGTTTGCTCTCTGAGGCTTTTGACCCAAGACCAACAGTAAGATTAACACCCAAAAGTCATAATCAGCTGAATTAATGTAGTGTCCTCAGTGAAAACCCTTCCTCTTTTCTAACTAAGTAAACCTCCTTTTGTTAAGTGTTGAATGATCTATGAATGTATCATTTCATCCTGTATTGAATGAAATTCAACAAAGGTAGACTGAGGCACATTCTTTCTGAGCAAGATAAAAATTTATTAATATGGTGTAAACTTGTTAATAAAGGGATCATTGGCTTGTCTCAATTTATGTTAAAAATCCTAGTGGAAGGATAGTTCCCCTTTTATAGGTTTGGGGAGTACAGAACAAAGAACAGGACAGGGTGGATTATATCATGGATTTGAGGACAACACGACTGGTTACATAGCTGAGGGACAGGGAACAATATGATTGGTTGGAAATTGGGACTGAGGGCTATTATCAACCTCCTCCCTCCCTTCTGTGGCTAAGAAGTATTTGCTGTTTGAGTCCACTTGCAAGGTCAAAGATAATGGTTCTAGACTTAGTTGGATAGCAAACTAGAAATCCTTGAAGAGTAGCTTGGTGGTGTAAAGATACACGACTGGAATCCCTCGTGTCCACCTGCACCCCCAAGGATTGAATTCCTTGAAGCAGGAGAACTGATTTCTAAACTTAACTCATTCCAGACCAGCTGAATTCTGAACTTAGTTCAGTGATATAGAACCATGACTTAAATAGTTAGGGGAACAAAATCAATTTCAGAGTAAAATCAAGTATAAAATACAAAACAAGTGTTTTCCTTCTCAACCCCAGTATTTAACCTAAACTACCAGAGGACTGGCCCCTGGTAAAGGCTTTCCTACAACAGAGGACTACCAAAAACAACAACAACAACAAAAAAAAAACAAACCAAAAAAACCCATGGTGTGGGCCTGTGATTTCACTGGGAAATTCCCATGGGAAAGAATCCCCCTCTATTGCTGTTGTTCATCATACTTTGTTGCCTTAACCCCAATTGCCCTGCCTTCCCCCCTCCAAAAAAAAATTCCTTTCTCATACAATGGTCAAACATTTTTAAAGATTATAAATTTGAGTGAGACACCCATCCTGAATTGAAATGGTTCTAAAATGTATTTAAGCCTTCTCATTCATTTGTTCAGGCAGTCCGATTTTATCTGGCTACATGTATGAATGTATCTGACTAGCCTTAAGGGAATAAACAATATGGATTTACACATCCCCTAGCCTGTTTGCCTCCTTTAGCCAAACTTTCAGGTTTATCCTAGAGTAACAGGGAGCAGTGAGGTGGTTCAGCGGATAGAGCGCTGGTCCTGGAGTCAGGAAGACTTGAGTCAAATCTGACCTCAGACACTTACCAGCTCTGTGACTCTGGGAATGATTTAACCCTATGTACCTCAGTTTTCTTATCTGTAAAATGAGCTGGAGAAAAAATGGCGAACTAGTATCTTTACCAGGAAAACGCCAAGTGGGGTGATGAAGAATCAGGCACAACTAAAAACAACTCAACAACAGCAACAACCCATTGTTAGGAGAGTTGGACACGACTGAAACTGCTTGAACAACAGTCTCTGATTCAAAATCCAGTGTTCTTTACCCTGGTTTGACGTTAGGTCTCCGTACAATCTGGTAACACCAAATTGAGCGCTGTTGGAGTTTATCGAGCAGGGGTGTGACCGAGTCGCTTTGGTAGCCACGTGAAGGATGGGCTGGAGAAGTTCCTTCAGTCAATCAGGTGGCTACTGTAATTGTCCAGATAAGTGGGGGTGAAGGCCTGAGTCTGGTAGAGTGTCTTAGGGGATCCCCCCGCCCCCTGCCCCTGAGGAGGAGCTGCGGAGTACTGAGATATACAATACCAAAGGCTGAATATGAACTGCAGTCTCACCCGACTGTCTTGTAAAGTGTACTCAGCCTCCAGTCCTAATACCGAACACAACCCATGAGCTGCTTGAGGATCCATAGACATGCTAAAAAGTCTCTCCCCTGGCTGCCTTCCATCAGGTTATCTAGCACACCAGAAGGTCCCGGGCAACACAAGTAGGACAAATAGTCTCGAGTCACCCAGACAATTGCACTCTTGAGAATTGTGCTCCTGAGCATGTCTACCAGCATCCCTAACACAGCTGCTCCCTGTGCACTCAGTGAGATGTCACGGAGAGCCGGAGTCTCCCCCTCTGCTATAGTCCAATAGAGATATCAAGCGGAAGAGTCAATCTTCCGCTCTCCCAGGCTGCTGAGCTCAGAGCAAGAACTGGCAGCTGCTTCTGCTGGTTTGGACCATTCTTTTGTTCATTCTTGATCTTTCTGATCTGGCTTTGCAGGATTGAACTGGTGATTCTTTTCCCACCCTTGGATCTGGCTAGCTACTTCTACATGGGCAACTAGGTGGCAAAGTGGATAGTGTTCAGGGCCTGGAATCAGGGAGACTCATCTTCCTGAGTTCAAATCTGGCCTCAGACGCATATTAGCTGTGTGACCTTGGGCAAGTCACTTAACCCTGTTTGCCTCAGTTTCCTCATCTGTAGAATGAGAAGGAAATGGCAAACTATTCCAGTATCTTTGCCAAGAAAATCCCAAATGGTGTCACAAAGAGTTGGACAAAACTGGACAACAACAATGGTAGAATGACACCTGGGGGAAGACTGGGTGATATATTATACTTGATAGAGCATAGGACCTGGAGTCAGGAAGAGATGAGTTTGAATCCTGCCTCAGACATTTACTAACCATGTGACCCCGAGCAAGTCACTTAACTGAGGCTGTATGCCTCAGTTTCCTCATCTGGAAAATGAAGAGGTTGGATTCAGTAATTCTCACTATTGACTAACTCTGTGTTTTCCATGAGATCTGTTGACATTATGGAAAGTCAGCCAAACCTCAAATTTCACCCCTTGGCCCTGTCTCTTACTGGAGCTGGGTTGACTGATCAGGATTCCCACCCCTCTCTCACTTCCAATCCAGAAATGCCTCCAAACGACAGGATTTTGTGGCCTGCCTGTTTATGTGCTAGCAAAGGAAAATCTCTCTCCTAATTCCATATGTTGGAAACAGCAATGCAATCCCTCCCTGTGTCCCCACCTGATCCCTTTCTGCCACCGTGGCTCCATGGGGTTGCCTAGTTACCACACTAACATTTGAACATCGTTTCAGACACACCAATTCCTGCTCAGGCTGTTCAGGGGTTATGACTGCTCTGCTTTGCAGATGTAAGGATGCAGAGTTCAAGTTTTGAGAAGGGGCCCAAATTAAAGAGAGAGGCAGGGGTGGGGGCGGGGAAGATGAATGCAGAGGAAACGGGCTGGAATTGGGGTCAGGGGATGTGAGTCTCGGCTCCCAGCATTCTCTCTGGCTGCTCCCCCTGCCTGGAATGCTCTTTCTCCTCCCCTCCACCTCCTGGTTCCCCTGGCTTCTTTCAAGTCTCGGCTAAAATCTCACCTTCTATCTAGAAAGAACAGGGTTTAAATGGAGCCTAAGCTATCTACATGCTATCGCTCTTTTCCATGTTTGGTTTTGTTTCTTCTTTCCCATTGTTCACTCCATTGGTTACAACCCCTCTATATAACCAGACTAATGTCCAATGTGAAAGTATTTGTAGATCCTATACCTGATTGCACCCGCCATGGGTGGGGAGGGGGATAGGGCGGGGAGAAAAATTGAAACTCAAGGGATTGTGGAACTGAATCTTATAAACTAAAAGTAAATAAATCAATTAAAAAAATAGAATAAAATAAAAATAATAAAATAAAATCTCACTTCTGCAGGAAGCCTTTCCCAACCCTTCTTAATTCTAAGTGCCTTCTCTCTTTTAATTATTTCTTGTTTGTCCTGTGTTTAGTTTGCACATTGTTTCCCCACTAGATTGTAAGCTACATGAGGGCAGGGCCTGTCTTTTGTCTCTTTTTGTATCCCCAGTGCCTGGTACCCCGGAGGAGCTTAATAAATGTTTATTGATTGCTTCAAATCCTGCCTCTGACACTTATTACCTCTGACTCCATGGCGAATCAATTAATCTCTGGGTCTCAGTGTTCTCACTTGTAAAATGAGGAAGAATTAGGGGCTCCAATGAGATGATCTCTAAAGTTCTGGCTCTGAATCAAGAATACATGAAGGTGATTTTCAAAATCCATCAGAAGGAAGCTGTCTAGGCAGTTCTCAGCCCCCGGCATTTGTTGGTTTTGATTATTCAAACAGCAGAGCTCTGGAGTTGTAGGGTGTGGTGTAATAGAAAAGAAGGCTGCAATTACAGTCAGAGGCCCTGGGTTCAAATCCTGCCTCTGTCACTTACTATCTATCACTTTGGGCAAGTAATTTAACTGCTTTTAGCCTCAGTTTCCTCATCTGTATAGTGAGGGAGTTACAGAAGGATTTTGGTACCATGGACCCCTTTGGCCATTTGATTCAACCCATGGACCCCTTAACAAAAAAAATGTTTTGTTGCTCACTTTTATAACTGAGGAAATGCTAAATTTCAGTTAGAAGTTAGTGAAATTAAAGGTGTCATTTCCCTTCCTGCCCCCATCCAAATTCACAAATCCCCCGAAATCTATTCATGGGCCTCTTTGAATTAAATTCAGGTGAAGAGCTCCTGTATTAGATAATCTCTGAGGTTCCACTCAGCTCTAAATCTGTGTGTAATCGGTGATATTCAGAGAGTTGGGACCCTTTTGCAGTATTTACAATGGCTTGTTGTTGTCCTGGAGTTGTTTTTAATTGTGTACGATTTCTTTGTGACAATTTGGGATTTTCTTAGCAAAGATACCAGTGTGATTTGTCATTTCCTTTTCCAGTACATTTTACAGATGAGGAAACTGAGACAGAGTTAAGTGACTTGCCCAGGGTCACACAGCTAGTTAAGTAAAGTTAAATTAAGTTAGTTAAGTGTCTGAGGTCAGATTTGAACCGGGAAGATGAGCCTTCCTGATTCCAAGCCTGGTACTCTATCCACTGAGCCCCTAAGTAGGAATACACATATTAAGTAGCAGAGAAATCCATTTATCCAAGTTGAAAGCAAAACATAAATCAGAGAAAGTATACACAGGAGAATACATACCAGACAAAACAGAACAAATGATTTCTTTTATTTGAATATGGAAACAACTCAGCTTAACTAAGAGAGTCCTAGATCTCTCTCAAGGGAAGATTTCCCCAAGTCTCTAGTGCGGAGAGGGTTATAACGGAGACTGCCTGCTTCTCTCATGTTAGCCTCTTCCCAGAGTCTTTTCTTTTTATTTTTTCCCCAGAATTTATTTATTTATTTTTAGTTTTTAACATTCATTTTTACAAGATTTTGAGTTACAATTTTTCTCCCCATCTTTCCCCTACACCCTACCCCAAGATGGCAAGCATACTGATTCCAGAATCTTTTCCTTCAGCAACCTGAAGTGAGGTTGACATTGTCCTTCTTTCTGGAAACTGGAAGTGCCTGAAGAGACTCAAACAAAGCAAATTCAAAGAAATTGGAGTTCTCTGTCTTCTACTTTTGACACCTTCACCCCATCCCATCCCTCGTGCAGATCCAGGACACTGATCTCCATCAATGAGGAAAACGTCTCATGCCAATAGGCTTTGGCACTTGGGTTATACTAATGACTAACATTTAAGAGTCTTTTATGTGCCAGGCATTGGGCTAAGCACTGTTCCCAATATATTAGGAGAACCCAGAGGTAGGCTGTAGTTCAGTTGTTCTCAACCTTCCTAATGCTGTGACCCTTTAATACAGTTCCTCATATTGTGGTGATCCCCAACCATAAAATTATTTTCGTTGCTACTTCATAACTGTAATTTTGCTACTGTTATGAATCGTAATGTAAATATCTGATATATGCAGGATGTATTTTCATTGTTACAAATTGAACATAATAATGAGCAGGTTGAGAACCACTGCTCTAGTGCATTGGGGAGACTCTTTGTATAGAAACTAGATCACGATGAAAAAGAATAGATAGCATGCCATCTGCAACGGTGAAGGGAGTATACACACTAACTCATAATTCACAAATTCCTTACTATTTTTTTTTCTTTTTGGAGGGGGGAAGGTTGGGCAATTGGGGTTAAGTGACTTGACCAAGGTCACATGACTAGTAAGTGTTAAGTGTCTGAGGTCAAATTTGAACTCAGGTCCTCCTGACTCCAGGGCCTTTGCTTATTCACTGTGCCACCTAGTTGCACCCCTTGCTATTATCGTAATGGTCCCTTTGACAATGGTTTCTCTCTCTCTCTCTCTTTCTTTCTCCTTCTTCTCCTCCCTCTCTTCCTCCTTCCCTCCCTCTCTTTCCCTTCCTCCCCTCCCTCATCTTTTTCTCTGTCTTTTTTTATTTCTCTTTTCCCTGTCTCTGTGTTTTTCTCTTGATTTCTTTATTACTCTCTCTGTGTCTCTATTTTTCTGTTTCTGTCTCCCCTCCTCTCTCCCCATTTCCATTTAACCACTTATCTTTTACCAGCTTATCTTCTACAAGGGTAAATGTACAAATATTTCCCCAACACATCGAGGTTATAATCCTTCCTACACCCCCTTGGTCTTTGGGGAGGGGAGAAGAATTAGGCTCACAATTTAGCTCAGGTCATAGTTACCATTACCTACCCCCTGTCCCTTCAAGTCCAAAACCTTTAATGATTGCTATTTCTCAAATACTGGTTTCTATTGTATATCTAACCTTGAGCAATCAGTGCGGCACAAGGGGTAGGGTACAGCAAAAATCCCTTTCCCACTAAGGGAATGTAGGTGTATATAGTTTGGAGTGGCTCCAAACCTAGACGGGAACCTGGCCTCTAATAAAAAGGGTTAGACTCCCTGTTCTCACACGCTTTAGCTCATTAAATTCTCTACAGTGGTGCCCTCAAGATGATTTTATTTATAGCTTTGTGGGTTATGGTCCACATCTAGGGTTTTCCCTAAAAGGGTGAACTGTAGAAGGTACTCAACATACAATATGAATCTATGGAACAGACAATTTCTTCCTACATACAAAAATAACACGGGACACACATAAATGGGAGTTTGACAAAAACAAACTTAAAGTCTGCTGGGAAGCTGACAGTTAAACCTCATTAGAATATAAAGCAGTTTGCAGGACTGCCAATTAGGCATTTTATATTGTCCCTTGGCTCTGCACTGTCTAAACAATTCCTGGTACATATCTGTGGGGACAACAGTCAAGCTTGGGCCAATATTTTTCTTGTCAGGGGTCAGCTTCTCTGATGAAGAAAATCCCTTAGCTGCAAGTCAGCTTCACTCATCGGACTCAGTATCTCTTTGCCTCTTTTTTTTTTTTGAACGACTTGTTTATTTACTTTTAGTTTACAAGATTCAGTTCCACAATCACCCGAGTTTCAGATTTTCTCCCCTTCTTCC
>JAQQSV010021018.1:0-10871 GCA_028646515.1 Pseudochirops corinnae
TTCCTTCCTTCCTTCCTTCCTTCCTTCCTTCCTTCCTTCCTTCCTTCCTTCCTTCCTTCTTGTCTTTTTTTTGCCTTTGCTAGATCATTATCTTACTTCTATCCATTGAGTGGGGGAAATCCTCCCTCAAACTGGGTCCAGCTCCTGTGGATTCCACCATCATCTTTATGCAGATGATTCCCAAATCTACATGTCCATCTCTCCTCTGTCTGTCTCTCTTTGTTTCTCTGTCTCTGTTCTCTTTCCTCATGTTATCTACATGTGCTAGATATCTGTCCTAGACGGTCTTTTGTCATTAGCCAGCACCTTATTTCAATACTATGGATCATCACTTCATGGTTAAAAGGGGCTACCAATATATGAACTTCTATCTGTAGAAATGAGGCTAAGTGACAGATCAAGACAATGTTATAATTGTGGTCAATGTTTTTATTATATCATTCTTCTCATTGTTTTTGATGGTCCTAAGATATGTCACCATCCTATCATTCTTTTATTTTAATATATATTTGACTTTTGCACAGGTAGAAACATTCTTCTGACAATTGCACTCGTAGAAATACTACTCTCTTCTACTTAATGTGTTACTGATTTTTGCAGAAGCTGTACAGAAACATTATTACTTTAAATTTAATTTTCTACTACTTTTACATAGGCTGAAATGTTGGACTGACTATGGCATGGGTAGAAATATTGTCCTTTTAAACTTAATGTTCTACTGACTTTTACACAAGGATAAATGACACTATGAAAGGAGGAAGGAAAGAAGGAAGGAAGGAAAGAAGGAAAAGGAGGAAAGAAGGGAGCAAGGGAAGGAAGGAAGAAAGAGACGAAAACATTTTTTAAGCATGTGTTATACTCTAGGCACCGTGCTATGCATTTTACAAATGTCTCATTTGATTCTCACACCAACCCTAGGAAGTAAGTGGTATTATTATCTGCATTTTACAAATGAGGAACATTAACCTGACAACAAGTCATTAACTTATTATTTTTCCAAATAAATCAGGAATTGACATTGCTCAGGTAGGTAAAATAACTGCTTTTTGTAGTTGTGTAAAATTGTTAGATTTAAACTTTGTAATCTCGGTAGGTTTATCCTAAGCATCCTTGGTACAACTCTAGTAACAGCCAGGACAATGGGATATCTGCCTTGCCCTGTTCCCACACAATTTTGGTCTCCACTACAAGGCTTCTAGAGTTTGAAAACCTTTCATTGTTTGTAGTTAGGAGATTATGAATATTTAGCGTGTTGACACCTAAGGTTATATTAGTAAGATACGTTATTAACAAACAATGTATTATTATCAATGTAAATAATAATATTAATAATCTGCTGAAGCTACAAGTATACTCTCTAATTTGAGACTCCTTTCTTAAGCAGAAGAAACTATTGGTGAGGCAGCTAGGTGGTGCAGTGGATAGGGTGCTCTGCCTATAGTCAGGAAGACCTGAGTTCAAATTCAGCCTAGGATACCTAACTTGCTAGGTGATCTTTGGCAAGTCATTTAACCTGTCTGCCTCGGTTTCCCCATCTGTAAAATGGAGATAATAATAGCACCTACCTCTCAGATCAAATGAGATAATAATTGTAACATGTTTCTCAGACCATAAAGCTCTATATAAATCCTACTTAGCTATTAGGCCAAGTAGCAGTCAGAAAACACTGTCCATAAGTTCAAGTATATGCCAAATGACCAATTAGTACTTTTGAAATCTTCAAGGTCACTTAAATAATAGGGGCTTCACTGATAAGGATTCATATCAGAAGCAGAAATTTTCTACTATATAAGTAGGAACAATTAAGTTTCAAATTACGTTGCTTCAGCATTGCTGTTGAAGACCAGTCCTTTGATCCTCACAGGAATAATGGCACTTGTGTTGGAATGGAGAAAGCTAACTCATGGCTAGAAAAAAAAATATTGGCCTGGAGTAGTGAGCTCTTCATCTGGAAACATCTGATTAGCTTGCTGGTTGCTCTCCCACTCTGGACTCACTATACATCTGAGATCTGACCGGCTGTAATTTGATTTTGTAATAACTCATTTCCTTCAATAAATCCCAACAGAATAGATATGAGTTGTGTGTTGGGTTTTTCTTTCACTTTTTAGGGTTTCAGAGGCTATGATTCATAACTTCATTTAGAGCAGAGGCTCTTATCATTGGCAATCTGGTGAAGCCTGTGGTCCCCCTCTCAGAATAATGTTCTTAAGTAATTGAAGGAAATGCTAAATTTCAACTAAAGGTTAGTGAAAATAAAGCTATATTTTTTTCTCTTTCAAATTCATGGAGCCCTTGAAATCTATCTATGGATCCTCTTGGTCTATTGATCTAAACTAATCTCTGATGTAGAGAGCACTAGCTAATAAGTGTTGGGGAGTGATTAATAGAGGCTGATCATATCTCTAGCCCTTGGAATTTGTCCTACAAAACTTGAGCAACATCTTTACCTGAGAATTACATAGGTATCTCAAACTCAACTCATCCAAAATGGAACTTATAGGCCTAGAGACGCAATAGTCCCCCAGTATACTGCCTTGTTCATCCTAAATCTGGAGTGTTGTATTCAGCTTTGGGGACCTCCATCTGCAATCAGTCCATTCTACCACCACAGTATTATCCTTCTCTCCACTAATATAGCTACTGCCCTACTTCAGGACCTTATGACCTCAAGATATTGTTAAAAAGTTTAGTGGTTAAAAAAAACCAACATGGGACCAAGATGCCATTTTTTCCTAGCCAACAAAAGGAGAGTATCTGGTATCTGGAGCATGGTGGCTCTTCAATTGTTCTCAAGATCTTTGGGTAATAGGGGCTTGAACCAGAATTCTATACCCAGAGCTCAGGCAGGTTTCTTTGCCTGCTGATACTTGGTGGAAATATAGAAGATACAGGGACTCTGCTTTTGGAAGTGAATGATGATATGTAACGGAAGGTCATTGCTCCCTGATCCAGAACAGGTTCTGGTTGTTTAATCATATGGACTTTTTAATGGTTACTGAGCTGGACCTAAGGAGCATTCTAAAGTCACAATCCGGCCAAAGTGAAAACTTCTTTCCCACCTGACACTGCGGTTCTAGGGAGAGAGATATGCTGGTAGCCTGTGGATGGGTAGAGGCTCTCCATAGTCAGGGTATGCATGTGACCTGTGAATACTGCTTTTATTCTTTCCTGTTGTAGGGGAAGGAGATTTGGGGATGGCTGTGACCTTGTGAGCAACAGGTTGGAATAGAGAGTTCTAGAAGCAGGGAGATGAGTCCATGCTGAGATTTGCCAGGAGCTAGATGTGAGGGGAAAAGTCTCAAGTACGGAAGCATAGTAAACTTCTATAGACATATATATATATGTCTATATAAGTGACATTTTTCTTGAAGAAAGTCTTTCTAAAATCCTTGGACAAGTCCCTTGAGAAGATGTGTGATAAATGGAAGACATAAAGGCTTTTCTTAGGAAAATGAATCAAAGATGAAAACCAGACTTAGCTATTGTTTTCTTCATATCAATGTCTCCCCACTTTAAGAAACTAGTTTTCCAAGCCAGTTTTTTCCTTAAAGAAAGATTTAAGATATTGAAGAAAGAAAGTTGGGGCAGCTAGGTGGTGCAGTGGAGAGAGTGCTGTGCCTAGAGTCAGGAAGACTTATCTTCCTGTTCAAATCTGGCCTCGGACACTTACTGGCTGTGTGACCCTGGGCAAGTCACTTTACCCTGATTTCCATAAAAAAAAAAAGTCCTTTTCTTTACTCTAGGAGTGAGGGGAGTAGTCTAGGCAAATTAGTAATTTAACTATTCCTGAATATTAACCTAGAATGTACTTTAAAATATTTTTTCCTTATCCAATATTCCTGTAAATTGTTATCTGAAATCTTCTTGGGGCAGAGAGTCATGTTGGAAGATAAGGAGGACTATACCAGATTAGATTGCGCTCTTTCTCTTTGTCTCTTTCAGAAATGTCTTGGGTATAGATTACTGTTAGATTATATAATTGTTTCTGACAGACTTGAGCCTAAATCACAGAGTACAGTAGTATTATTAATATTTTTTCCATTGACACAGTGACCTGCTTGACCTAGCATAGAGGAAAGGTAGTCAAGAAGGAGCTCTAGCAATTCATCCATTAACGATGGAGATTTGGAAGTCCACTTTATTGAACAAATGCTACCTAGAAACTACTTTAAGTATGAGCCCATATTCCCTGGGAACCAAGGTGGTGTAGGGGAGAGCATGCCTCCAGGTCCTGCAGCAAAATGCCTTGTAATCTCTGCCCTTGATATATCTTCACAATAAATATCCTTTTTAGAAATGCTAGCTAATATTAATTGGCTAAATAAAATTGAGGTACTCATCAGTGGTGATTGATATGGGTGAGAACACTGTATGGGTGGCTTGAGTCAGTAGTATTAGGGAAAGATACCTTATGGGTACCCTGAGAACCCCGAGAGGGAGATGTTACTCTGCTCTGGGGGACCTGGCTATCTGTAAGAGTGGGAGTTGAGACTAGGTGAGTTTATCTGTTATACTCTTGCTTTGGGTGAAGGCCCTGCTCAAAGGCCATCACTCACAAGAAGCTTGTTTGGATACCCTCAGGTATGAGTGATTTCCCTCTTTCTGATATGGAATATGGCTGTGGGGGTAGAAAAGGGATGATGCCCCTCCTCAACTTTGACTCCCATTCCCTTTATGCTCTTCCTAGTAGAATATAGGAAGCTAGGTGGTGCAGTGGATACAGCCCAGGGCTTGGAGTCAGGAAGACCTGAGTTCAAATGTGATCTTAGACACTTACTGTTATTTAACTGTTTGCTTCAGTTCCTCATCTGCAAAAATGAGCTGGAGAAAGAAATAGTAAACCACTCCAGAATCTCTGCCAAGAAAACCCCAAATGGGATCACAAAGAGTCAGATGGAACAGAAATGACTGAACAACAGTAGAATATAAGCTTCCTGAGGGCAAGGATTCTTTGATTTTGTTTTAGTCTTGTCATCTCTAAGTCATAGCCCAATACCTTGCACACAACAGATATTTAATAAATGTATGCTTGATTCTTTCAACCATACCAAGAAAGTCATTTTAGTGGGCTGTGAAAGTCCAGGAAAGGTATCCTCTTACACAAAGAAACTGTTAATTTTTGTTTTTCCTGATGATAAGAAAATTTGCAAGGAGATCCCAGGGCAGGAATATGGCCAGTGCAAGAGAGCCTCCTCTACAAGTATCTAATCTGAGCCTCTTATTGTCACTGTGCCCATCAATATCTGAGCTAGAGTGTCTGACATAGAGGCATGGCCTCCTGGCCTAGGAGTAGGAGACATGTTCTAGTCCTAACTTTGTTGTTGCCTTGTTGTGTGACCTTGAGCAAGAATGGTTCCCTCTCTGGGCCTTGAGTGCCACCCATGGTGAATATGTCAGGATTGTCTGGATAATCTCTAAGGAGCTTTCCAGTTTTTATCATCTATGAACTTCTTCCTATGACATCAGAAAAAAAAATCCTCCTGGCCCAGAAATATTATCAGTTCCTGAGAACTCTTCTCACCCAGTGACCTGATTTGCTCATTGCCACACTCCCTGATGTGACAAGAAAGGCTTAACAGTGAGGGAAACACTTACATTAACGATCACAATGCAGATTTGGTGGGGATGAGAGGCAGGCAAGGGATCGGGGATGAGAAGTTCAGCCATGCAGGTGGGAGATGTCCTGATTACTTTCTGCTGACATGTACAAATGTGATACTAGCCATTAACTTTAATGACCTGCCATTATGTGAAGGGGAAAAAAAAATCTAATTTATTGTAATTATCTTAATTGTAACCCTGTGGTCTCCTTTGATACTGCTGGCTTTGCAGACAGGTGAACAAAACATAGCTGAGGATTTATTGCTTTCTTTTTTTGTTATGTAAAATCCCCAGCATCTGATTAAATCTATTTCCAAGGATAAGAGCCCCATTTAGAAGTGAGATCTGTTATTCAACAAAAATTTCAAATCCATGATCTATAGTTAAGAGGGAAGGGAAAGTGATTTATTTTAATTTCTTCGGTAGAGAGGCAGTGTAGTGTAGTAGCTAAAATACAGCCCTAGCAGTCAGGAGGACCTGGATTCAAATTCTACCTCTAACATATCCTGAATATATGAGACTTGGCAAGTCATATAACCTCTGAGTGTTACTGCATGTCACATCTTTACAGATACTGATCCTTATGGGTAGAAGGAATTACGTACTGGCAGCTTACTACACTTAATAAATCACAGATCTGGTCTAAAAAAGGCTAAGCTCAGAATGCTGGTATGATATAATTGAAATACTGGATTTAGAGGCAGGGGAATCTGGATTTGAGTCCTAGGACTGATGTGTACTACCTGTGTGACTTTGGACAATTTACTTAATATTTCTGGACCTCAGTTTCCTCATCTGTATAATGAGGAGGTAAGACTAGATGACCTCTACAATCCCTTTAATTGATCAATTTATGATCCCATGATGCTTTCCCTTGTAGCTTGAAGATGTAAGCTATTTGTTGTAATGCCTAGAGCCTATACCAGTAAAGATAGGCTTCTATCATAGAATCCTGGAATCTCAGAGATGGAAGAGACTTAATACGTCCTCTCTCTGAAACAAGGAATTATTTAGTCATGTACAAATCTTCATGATCCCATTTGTACAAAGATCTTTCTCCTCTTTCTCCTTCCCTCCCTCTCTCTTCCTCCCTCCCTCCCTCCCTCCCTCTCTTTCTCTCTCTCTCTCTCTGAAACAAGGAGTTATTTAGTCATGTACAAATGTTCATGATCCCATTTGTACAAAGATCTTTCTCCTCTCTCTCCTTCCCTCCCTCTCTCTTCCTCCCTCCTTCTCTCTCTCTCTTTCTCTCTCTCTCTCTCTCTCTGTCTCTGTCTGTGTCTCTCTTCCCTTCTCTTTCTCTCCTTTCTCTCTCCGGAAGATGGAGATGAATAAGGAGTGAGTTCCAGGCATGGGGGACAGTCAGAAAAAATTCATGAAGTTAGGCGATGGAGTGTTTTGTGTAAGCAGTCCAGTTACTGGATTGCTGAGTACATGGAGGGGAGTAAGGCGTAAGGAGATAGTAAAGGTATGAAGGATAGATTATGAAGGGTTTTGAAAGCCAAACAGTAGAATTTATATTTGATCCTGGAGGTAATAGGGAGCCATTGGATTTTACTGCATAAGCAGTGGCATGGTCAGACCTACATTTTAGGAAAATCATTTTGACAACAGAATGGAGCATGGACTGGAATGGAGAGAGACTTAAGGCAAGGAAATCAACCAGTGGACTATTTCAATGGTCTAGGTATGAGGTGATGAGGTCCTGCACCATGGTATGGGCAGTGGTGACAGGGTCAGAGGAGAGGAAAGGAAGGTGCTACCAAGGTAGAATCGACAGGATTTGTCAACTGATTGGATATGAGGGGCAAGAAGAGAATGAAGAATTGAAGACAGTCCTTAGATGGTGGTGCCCTCTACAATAATAGGAAAGTCAGGGAGATGAAAGAGCTTGGGGGCAAGATTTCTATAGGGCATCAAGTTTGAGATGTTCAGTAGGCAGCTGGAGATGGGAGATTAGAGGTCAGGAAAGAGGTTAGGGCTGGATATGGAGGTCTGAGAATCAGCTGCACAGAGATCATTAAATCTATGGGAACCAATAAGATCACTAAGTAAAATGGTAGAGGGAAAGGAAAAGAGTGTCCAGGACAGAGCCCTGAGGGACACCTACAGTTAGCTGTTATGGCCTGGATGACGATCCAATAAAGGAGACTGACAAAGAGCAGTCAGATACATAGAAGTAGAACCAGGAAAAAGAACAGTCCCAAAAATCTAGAGAAGGGCAAAGAGGATGATGAAATATCAAAGGCAACAGAGATGTCAAGAAGATGAGGACTGAAAAAAGGCTATTGGATTTGACAAGTAAGAGATCATTGGTAACTTTGAAGAGCAGTTTCAGGTTTAGATAGTAATCATAGTTAAATGTCATCTTTTTAGTCCACCTGATTATTTAAGGCAGCGGTTCTCAACCTGTGGGTCATGACCCCTTTGGGGGTTGAACGACCCTTTCACAGGGGTCGCCTAAGACCATCGGAAAACACATATTTCTGATGGTCTTAGGAACCAAGACATGGCTCCTCTATCTGTCTCCAACTGGGTCCACCCACATGAAGATCTGCCCAGATCCACCCACATATGAGTATTAAAGGGTTGCGGCGTTAGGAAGGTTGAGAACCACTGATTTAAGGTGTCTTTAGCTAGGCTGCTTGCATTTGGGACCATTCTTTTTTTGTGGAAATGAACAAAGCTCTAGTCTATATCTTATGAAATCTCAGTTCTACTCCTGACTTTGCCATCGATTTATGATGTGATCTCAAGCAAGTTACTTCTACACTAGGCCACAATTTCCTCATCAGTAGAATGAGGGGTAAGTAGGTGGAGTGGGCAGGGGTTCTTAACAATTTTTTGTCACAGATCTCTTTGGCAGTTTGGTGAACCTATGAACTTTTTCTCAGAATATTGTTTTTAAATGCACAAAATAAAATGCTTATGATTATAAAGGAAATGATATAGAAATACAGTTATCAAAATATTAAAAATATGTCTGCATTCAATAATCTCTACCCAACCCTTTGCTCTAATCAAGCAAAATGTTGGTTAAGACTAGGTAATGAAGAAAGCAATCTGTTTAATATCATAGATTTTTTTTCCTTGAAATTTCCTGACCCCTTCCCTGACTCCTGGATAAATAGTATTGGTCCTGAATAGAGATGAGAGCTAGATTCAAGGTTGTCAGTAAAACAGGGGTTAAATGGGAAACAAAACCCAAGAAAAGAGAGGTGGTAAGAGGACAGCCAGCTGTCCTTAATGAATTTAGGTCACTGGGACCAATCAGACTTAATGAAAGTATCAGTAAATCTGTTTCCTAAACTACAGTCGTTGTAAAATCTTGGTGAATAAAAGAGATAGAACAGGATTAGAGATGGACTAGCCTTATGCAAATTTTCAAAAAAAGGAAAAAGGAGAATATTTCATAGTAGATGTCAATAAGTTTGACATGAAAATGAATTTTAAAAGGGTGACATAAACATGTAGAAAGGGAAGCAATGAGCACCATGATCTAACAATAGTTCATTGGAGACAATTTTGGTAGACTGAACTCATCTCCTTTTTTAAAAAAAGGCAATCAGGGTTAAGTGACTTGCCCAGGGTCACACAGCTAGTGTCTGAGGCCAGATTTGGACTCAGGTCCTCCTGACTCCAGAACTAATGCTATATCTACTGCACCACTTACCTGTCCCCCTCATCAAGTTTTAAAAGTAGAGTTACAAGACTGAAAGATGACAGGATGCTGTCATCTTAATATACCTGTATTTTGGTAAGTCCTTTGACCAAAAAAAAAATTTCTCGAGATAGCCTGATGGAAAATGAGAGTAATGTGGCCTGAAGAATTGTACAGTTTGGTAGGGGGGATCTTGTTGACAGGCCAGTTTTAAAAGTGGGGGATTCTTTGATGAATGTCAGCCTAGAGAAAGTTCTCTAGTGGAGGGCTCTAGGGTTCTCTTTTTGTCCCGTTCTGACTTTTTAGCCCTGTTATCAATGGCTTAGATGAAGGCATAGCTAGTAAGCTTATCAAATGTTCGGTTTACAAGAAGCTCCAGGAGGCAGGGTTAGCTAATACGTTGGATGACAGTATTGGGATCATAAGAGATCATCAGCAGGAAGCATGGGGCAGACTGTAATAAAAATGAAATTTGAGAGGGGCGAGTTTAAAGTCCTATACATAAGCTTAAAAATAATTAATTGCACAAGTACAGGACTGGAGAGACATAGACTAGAACTAGACAAGAGTTCATGTGCAAAATACCTAGGGGTTTTAGTGGGTTTTAGTTCACTATGAGTTAACAGCCAAAAAGCTATCGCTATCTTAGGTTGCAGTAATAGAAGCAATATTGTCCAGAACCAGGAAAGTGATAGTCCCATTGTGTTTTGTACTGCTCAGACTACATCTGGAGGACGGTGCCCAGCTGTGGGTGCCATATTTTAGGAAGGAAACTGACAGGCTAGAGAGAATTCAGATTAGCATAACCAGGATGGCAAGGGGACTAGAAACAATGTCATTTGAGGAACAGTTAAAGAAATTGGGCATGTTTATGTTGGAAAAGAAAAGATTTGAGAAGGGGAGGGGAATGATTGCTGTCTTCAAATACTAGAAGGGCAAAGGGATCAGTCTTGCTTTGCTTGGCCCCAGAGGACAGAATTACACACAATGTGTGGAAGTTATAGCAAAACACATTTTCACTAAAGATGAGGAAAATTGTCCTAAAAATTAGAGCTGTCCAGTCATGTGGTGGGCTGCTTCTGGGGGTGTACTGGTAAATGTTTAACAACTGGCTCTCTGGAGAGGGAGGGAATATATGTATATATATGCATATATATGCAAGGCATATTTTATTTTATTTTTTATATTTTATTGTGTATTTATTTTGTTAGACATCTCTCAATTACATTTTCTGATATATTGATGTATATTTCTTTTTTTAATTTTTAAAATTTATTTATTTTTAGTTTTCAACATTCATTTCCACAAGATTTTGAGTTACAATTTTTCTCCCTGTCTTTCCCCTATCACCACCTCAAAATAGTGAGCCTACTGAATACCCCTTCCCCCAATCTGTTCTCTTTTATATCCTCCCCCATCACCCCCTAACTTTATAGTAGGGCAAAATGGATTTTTATACCCCAGTGCCTGTATATCTTATTTCCTAGTTACATGTAAAAAACAAACTAAAAAATATATTTGTTTTTAAAACTTTGAGTTCCAGATTTTTTTCCTTTCTCTCTTCACCTGCCCTCACTGGGAAGATAAGCAATTCAATAGAGGTTGT